>QFET01007329.1:0-32925 GCA_003316355.1 Tuber calosporum | reverse complement strand
GGGGGGTTTCTTTTTTATTTTTTCTTTTTTATGATACCTCGAATTTCTGGCATGGGGGTGAATGGTATTGGTCACTCTTGGCTATATATGTAGACGGGTAGGTGGGTAAGCTACGGTACTTGTAGGTATCGTGCCATGGTGGACGATGAATGGACGATGGATGGATGGGTGGACGGATAGATGGCCGGCTCAGCTGAGGGTGAAAAAAAAAAAAAAAAAAAAAAAGGAGAAGAAAAACTTATACTGCGGTATGTTGCGAATGGCGAGAGAGAGGATCGATTGATCTGGTTGGGGGTAGGAGTAGGGAGGGTGCTTGGTAGGGTGGTGGTGGTGTTGACTTGGTTTCGTGGTTGGTCTGGTTCTGGATGGGAGATGGGTATTGATTGTACTCGTACATGTGTTTGATGAGGAGGGTCAGAAGTGTGTGGGTGTGATGTGATGCTGGTACGATATGTCATTCAGATACCTACCCCTTGGGTACGGTATGATATCGGAGCGTACTACGGGTAGCGCTGGGCAATAAGATTGGGATATTGGAATATGGTGTTTCTTTTTTTCTTTTTTTTCTTCTCCTTCCTTGCCTTGTCTAGGCTTGTATTTATATATATATATACAAGTTTCTATCAGGTGCGCATCCTGCGAGATGTGGAACGTACCATGGTGCCTGAGCTTACCAAACCTTACTCGAGTGCCACCTCTGAACAGAGAAACAAAAGAGAAAAAAAGAAAAAAGAAACAAAAAACAACTCGCCCGGTAATCGCCCATAACAGGATATCGTTGTGGCAATTCTAATTCTTATTCTTCCTCTTCCCATGATTCCTCGCCCTCGGTGTGACAACATATTTATTCGGCTTATTGCGAGGACCTGGACCGCCACGGCAAATCATTAGCCAAACCACACTTCTGGAGTGAGAAAAAAGAAAAAAGAGAAAAGAAGAAAAAAAGAAAAACTTTAAAACAGGGGGTAGAGGGAGAGTCGTACGAGTCTTGTACCCTGCCTTAGCCTAATCCCCACGAAACCGCCAGCCGTTAGCACACTCTCCTCAGCAATCGAGATATATATATATAGATATATATATAGGTATACATATAAGCGTGGAACAGTCTGAGCTGAAACTCTACATTTCACTCTCAAACCACGTAATAACGGGAACGAGTGAATGGTAGGTAGGGTAGAAGGGAAAGCGGAAATAAACATACCGGGGTACCCCAAGGACTGACGGGGGCTTTATTTCCTTTGCTTTTGCCTCGGCCTCCTCCGTGGGGATGGTCGCCTGGGTGGGTGGTATAACGGTTAGCATGTGCATATCGAAGGAAGGGCTCTTTTTGTAGGGAGGGAGAGAGAGCGCTTAATTGGCAAATGTAGGGGCAATAATATTTTGGGTATATTGATAGACCGTTATGCCTTTTCGATATCGCGCGGTTTCTCCGGAGAGCATGACTGCTTAGATCCGTGTACCCCCATCCAATCCTATTGCGATGTACTGGGTACGGAGATGGGTAGGCTCCCGAGGGACTGGGAAAGCGAGATGGAGAGGAGAAGGGGGAGAACTCTAGGAGAGGGTGTGACAGGAGTTTACTCGGCCGAGCGGGTGTAGCAGCTGGCGGGGGGGGGTAAGGCACTGGTACAGCTACATCGCTCCAGATGCCCCCTTTCCACGCCGTTACTGCTACCGAGAGGGGAAGGAGAAGAGAAAGAGAAAATGCAAAGCGGTATATATCAAAAATACAAAAAACAGAAGACTCACAAGCATTCATCGCGACACCCCTAACCGTCGGCCGGATCCCCAAGTTCCTACTCCTCCCAGCCTTTCCCAACTGCCTATGCTGCCAGGTCGTATTGCTTGCGACCCCCATCGTCGCCGCCGCAAACTTCGAAACTCTCCGTACTTCCCCACTCTGCATCTTGACAATAACACTCTTCGTAGCAGGCTCCCTAGCCACTATGGTAGCGTAGGTCCCCGCGGCCCGGCAAAACACCGCTCCACCCTTCTCCTTCGACCCAACCCCGAACACGACCGACCCAATCGGGATCATATGCATAGGCAAGCAATTCCCTTTCGTCGTAGTCCTAGCAGCCAACATACCAGGATCGATCCTCCCACCCATAGCTGCCATAAGGTCGTCGGGGATACCATCCCGATACGACTGCACGGTATCTCCAGCGCGCAAGCCGTCCGCGGCGAGAATGTAACTCTTTCGGCTGGTAGCGTTATTGGTGATTAATGCTATGTGAGCGCTCCTCCCTGGATCACGCTCGATCCGGTCAATCGTATGTGGGCCAGGAGCAAGTCTGTGGAAGTCCACCGTTCGAATCCTCCGCTTGTGCCCACCTCCCTTGTGTCGGCATGTTATCCTCCCCGTGTTGTTACGCCCTCCAGTACCCTTCTTCGGAAAGGTCAATGGCCTAAAGGGGCCCTTTTTCCAGAGGTGGTCCTCTATTGGACGTTTGAGATGGCGGAGACCCGGAGTACGGGGCTTGTATGTCCGCATCCTCAGATTGCGCGAGGAGCTGGTTGTTGCACCAGAACCGCGGCGTCGGCTGTCGTCTTTGATACGCGCTGTGAAGGTATTGACGAAGGACATGTTTGGGGCTTTCGGCTTTGCGGCCGGTGGTGGTGGTGATGATGCAGGGGATTCGGGAGTGGTAGACACCAGCCGCGCGAGCGCCGATAATTGGTGAAACCGGCCGTCGATTAATTGGCTAGGAGGAATCAGTCGCCGGAGGAGAGCCCGGGACAGGAGTGGTTGGGACATGTTTGCTATCGACCCTTCGTCGGGTGGATGATGGAGGAGGTTGTTGTGTCGGAAGAAGAAGGCGGGCGGTGTGTGGGATGTTCAAGCTTTAAAGTCATGGGTCGAAAACTACCGGCAGATCATGCAACAGGGTTGCTAACGGCACAAGCCGGTTTACCCCAAAAATGGCCCATTTCGAACACTTGAATAAAAATAGGATTACTTCATTGAGTATTCAGAAAAGATGTAGACTAATTACTTGACATCTATTGTGACCTCAAATGTATTTAAATTTCCTGGAGAGCAGTATCACAGCAACAGGGAACAAAACTTCCTCAAGATATCGCCAAGACAATCGCTGTTGGTATGATACATAGGAAAGCAGGATCTTGGCTGAATTTCAAAGTTAAGCTAGGGTACCGTACATACCATACCACTCTTGGGGAGTTGGGAATTGAGTGAACATTTGCGCATAGAAAATGATTCGGTTACTGTTTTTGATTTCTGTGAATTTTTGCCAATTTAATATTTTCGCAATGTCATTATGAAACCCATGATGCCATTTTGATAGTAAAATCAGATACTCCCAACAACCTTTTTGATCCTACATGAATCATAATATGGATCAGCATGGGGTGGCATATGCTGAAAGAAGCAGAATGTTCATGATTATGTATCATACTATTTTCCCTAACCTGCTTGGAAATTCACAAGTCTCATATTAGGATTTATTGTTATCAAGCTGGCAAGGGAGATGATACTTTCATTGATGAATACTCAAGTGCTGGCCAATACTGGCCCAATTCTATATATTACTTTATGATAGCCAATGCCTTCTAAATTTTGCCAACAAGTTTTCATGATTTTTACTATATCCCTCGTGAAGTTGTGTAGGACAGATACGGTAACATCGCATCGCTTACCAGAATGAGAAAGGGCGTGTTGCGGACCTAAGGGAAGAAGATTTAGCCATGTATAATATCATACCGTAATATGATAGCTTGATTCCGTAACTGTTTCTCTCTGAACATATCATATCATACCCTATTACCCTACGGTATGCGATAGAAACCTAAACATTCACTGTAATCTTGGCGTAATAAGGTTACCCGGCTGGCGCCCATGAGGCTCGACACCCCACTCACTATTGTCCGGTTGTTGGCTGACTCTCGCTCAACTTCACACTAACCCACCAATCTTCCATTGGAGAGAATACGAATGTCAAGATCCGCATGCGGGTTCCAACCAAGCTTCCAGCTCACAGAACGGCCTGTAAGCCATTTCCATTGATCCAACCTCAATCCCAAGAGAGAACGAGATTTAACAGAGAAAGTAAGCTTCTAGGCCTTGCACTGTACCGAGCCTTCCTCTCCTACATCCCTCACCTCCCCCTCGAGCCAGCTCAAACCCGCTTCGCAGAATGGCATATCCGCAGCGAATTCAAGCGGAACCAGAATGCAAAAGGGATAAAGCCCGTCCGCGAAGCTCTCTCCCGTGCCCGCAATGTACTTCTTTCCTTCCTCCCCTCCTTTCCCCCTAGTCTTGGGGAAAAAAAAAAGGAAAAAAAGGAACAATAATAATAATTAACCAACCAACCCCAGCCAGAGCGAATCCCTGATGCGTGCCGCCGTGACTGGCGACCCCGGAAGCATTACTAAACTCACGGAAGAAATCATCAAGCTGCAAAAAAAGCATGAAGAAGACCTCTTTGTTGCTACCCTCTCCCCGCCTCCTCCAAAACCGCCCCCGCCGCCGACCGTCATGCCGACACGCAAGAAGAAACTGAGACGTCTGGATCCGAATTACAAGCCCCCGCCTCGCTCCCCGATCCCGCGACTGCCGCAATTGGTAGAGAGTAACATGCTCCCCGTCCTCCGCTGGCCAGGCCAGAAGACACCCCTGCCCATATCCATGATTATAAAAAGGAAGACCGCCAGGAAGCAGAGAAGGTTTGATATTTTAGAATTGTTGGAAGACTGGATTGTGCTTGCACAGGAGGAAGATACTTTCGATAACATCATCGCGATGGAAACAGGTGTTAGGGAGGAAGGTGGATCTTGGGAGCAGGGGGTTAAGTCTTCGTGTAGGGACCTGAGGGACCTGATCAGGAAGGGGGAGCTAAGGGGGGTGGCGCTGACAAAGAAGTTTATGGCGGTTATTGAACAGCAGAGGTTGATCCGGGACGCTATGATTCGAGAGAGGCGGCGGAAGAAGCGGGTGGAGTACCGGCTAAGAAGAGCTGAGAGAGAGAAGCGGGGAAGCGAGGGAGCAGAATTGTTGGTGGAAAGAGGGGCCGTTCTTGACGGAATGGAGAAGACAATGGTGAGAGAACGGAATGAGGCTTCTGATGCTCCCTCTACCCACCACACCAACCCACCAGAATCAGCCTTCGCCCCTGAGGACAAATCATAGACCCTACCCATCCTCACTCCCTCGAAAAAAAAAAGAACCCTTGTAACTATTGATATGTCCCTACATAACTCACCCCACATGTAAATACTTGCTCTCTTTCATACTTTCACTCACGTTCCCAGTCTTGCTTTTTTCTTTTCTTTTATAGTAAGCTTTGTACAATGCCAAATCCCAGCCAAGCCAGAACTCCATAGAACCTGACCCCATCCCGTTTCCCATTCTCGCCGGATAGAATGAAATGAAGTAAAATAAAAACAAAGAGATAAGCCCTACTAACAAACAGTTGATGATGGCGATGGTGATGATGGTGATGATGGCGGATGGTAGAAGAAGAAGAAAAACGTAAACAGGTGGGTGAGAAAGAACCCACCGAAGGATGTGATGATATGGGATGAAGTGTATTATAATGTAATAAAGTCACAGGGCCCAAAACACTACACCGATAGTATAGTATGAGATGGCAATCCCTCACCGTCGTCGTTGTTGTCGCCGTCGCCGTCGCTTGAGTAAAGAGGCGGAAAAGAAAAAAAAGGTATCAAGTATCAAAAACGCTGCCGAGGACTACCATTTACATCGAGGAATAAAAGTGAACCAAGAGGGAGAGAGATGGGGATGTTGGGAGAGAGAAAAATAAATAAATGATACGCCATCTACCGCCGGTGGTGGTGCGATCGAGCTTTCCGTGAAATCTGAAAAATATCATCATTATCATCCTCCCCTTCGTACCGTTCATTCCCAACGGCCAGTAACTTGACCGTGTTGCCGAAGCCCACGGCAATAGATCTCTGACCCACCCGACACACGGGGCCGGCCCTGCTGACCAGCAAAGACTCGTCTGACTCCTCGGCCGTGCTATCGCTGAGTGGGTAAGAAGCCACCACGCCATCAGCGTGCATGGTCCAGGCTTCCCATTCGTCGTCGTCGTCCTCGGCGCAGTGCTTCTTGCCCATTTTCTTTCGCCGTCGGAGGCTCGAGGCTTGGTGCGAGGAGAGAATTTCGCAGTCGTCTGAACTTGACTCCTCCTGTGTGGCTTCCCTGCGTCGGATGCCCGCCACCAGGTTCAGATTTGTTGGTTCCCAGGCTTCCACGTTCTCCAGCCAGTGGGTGCTCTCCACTGCACTCTCGAATCCGGAGCACTTGCGTTCTCTTCGATCGCGCTCTGCCCGCAGGCAGATATCCCTCATTCGGCCACGGGATGAGAACCATGTGTGCATAATGAACATGCCAGATTCTCGTTCGTTGTATGCGATCGAGAAGGATAGGACTGCTGGACAGCCGCAGTATAGACATGTTCGGCGATTGGCGTGGAATACCCGTAGTGAATTGGGCTTGAACTGGCCCGTTTGGAACGTTCGTATCACGCTGCCTGTTGTGTATTAGGACTTCCAAGTCTTCGAAATTGGGCTTGATAAAAAGCTCACCTGATAATAAATCTACCAGGTCAACGTTGCATGACCTTGAAGTCACAATCATCCCCAAAGATGAAAGTGGCAAGATTGTACAATTCTCACTCGGGTCCAGTATTGAGGGAATCACCGGTTGCTCCAATAAGCTAAGCTGGCCAGAATTCCACTCACCAGCCGACTTCGAGGTCACAAAGATCTTTCCCTTTTGGCAGGCAGTAACTACCCTTAATGGCAACCTAGGAGTAAACCCCCCATGTGAACACGAAACAACAACGCCGGTGCAAATCCTGTGGTGCACGCTATTCCCCGTCCTGACGCATACCTCTGAAAGCCAACCGTCATGCCTCAAAACTATCAATCGTGGGCGATCGCTGTGATTCCGTGGCTCGAAAAAGAACGCACTCGGTTGGTGGCCGCCCAAGTCTATGGATACTGATGGCTTGAAGGTTGCCTCCTTGATACTCCAGATTGAGACGCTCCCTTGCCTCGGAGCTATAGCCAACCATTCCCCCTTCTCATCCAATGCGATGGCAATTATAGGCCATAATGAGTGCTGAGGGCACGTCGGCCGAATGATGTCTTTCGAAGGAAGTTGCCACATTGTCTTTAGTTTCCAGACCACAATTCTCCTATCCAATCCCACAGACACAACAACCCCTCTCGGTGACGCCGCGAGCATGACCACATCCAAAGAGTGCCCCTCGTAGAGGGCTTGACATGTCAGCGAAGGGCCTTCGTTTTCTAGTGCCTCAACCATATCTGCAGTTATATCCTTCATCAAGAGATGATTCATCAAGAGAGTGACAGCAGCCACCACGGCAATGATGGCCAAGATGAATCCTTGCATGTATTCTTTCACCGTGTCGATTGCAGCAGCAGTTGCTAGACCCGGCAGCAGGCTAGGGATCTTGGAACGGGACGAGCCACGGAGGACGAAAAATATGGGGTCATACGCCTTGGCAACCATGCGATATGCACCAGGTTTAACAATTCCAATCAACTCTTTTCCAGTTAGTTGGTCCTGTCTCTTGAGCCATGCTGTGGGTGTGCGCGCGACATTGATCGGCATAATTGGTGACGGGCTGGGGCCCGGCGAATCCGTAAGTCTGGTCCCTCCCCGGTGGGTAACCATTTCGCACAAGGAGATTACGGTTCGTAATGGAGATTGGTTTTCCAAAAAATGCATGTTCAGTGCAACGATAAAGCAGATCAACTGTAGCACCTGTCAGCACCACCATCTCAAGATACGAGACAAAGGATTGTGGGCCATACAATAACGGAACCTGCAATCCTAGTACTCATCGGCACCGCTCTTTGTGCTATTAATTCTCCTAATTTGCCCCGCCCTCCTTCCGGACCCATTCGTCCGTCGTACGACTCGGATTTGTTGAAACTGAGTCGATCTAATGAATCCTGCAACTCCAACCGCCTTACGTCGACACTCAAAACTGCCAAAAAGTAGGTCAAATGCAGGAAGAAGTCCATGACCAGGGCGATGCCGGCGAACGTGCAAAATTCCCTAACTGCAGGAACGGAGAATTGGCCAATGATGAGTAATAGCCCCAGATCAGTTCCCACAGCCACCAAAGAAAGAAATCCGACTTCCCCCAGGGCAATCGCTATGCGAGATGTTGTGGGCTGTTCGGCAGGGGTTTCTAAAACTGCATTTATGAGACGGAACATATTTTCGGATCCGATCACTATCACGACAAAAGGAAACACTTCTCTAACAGTACCGTCAGTTTATTATGCCGGGTTTAGCACTGAAAAAAAATATTAAAAATATATAAAAAAAAAATAGTCGAATCGTCGGGGGGGGGTTATTTTTCGTCTTTTCTCGAAAAATCAAAAAATGAAACCAAGCGATAGATACTATTAAACATACCTAGGTACGTGAGATACTGGGACCTTAAAGAAGGCTAGAATCGTAAAGCTAGACAACACTGAAAATGCCATCTGTTGCATCAAATTAGCCTATGTTGCCTCCATGTAAGAACCCCGCTGGGTTGATATAAGGTACCTGGGTCAAAACTGTTGAAATAAGACCCAATCTCGACTTGACAGCCCGCAAATTCCGCAGGGAAATGGTTAGGTATGCTAGAGTAAGAAGATAGCATCCGGCCAGCATGAAATTGTCTAGTTTGCTCATGGGTTGAAACCGGAACTGTTTCCCCCCCGCCCCCACCTATGATTAATGCCACAATTCGGCCCCACTCAAGAGTAGGAACGGTACCTCATAAAGTGTGCTCCCCTTCTCCTTCCCGTCGCTCGGATAAATATCATATCTACCATGGACGTCTGCCTCTTGTGCCAAGACGGCAGCCCGTTGATCCCAGAGTTCCCCGGCGGGGGAACCCAGGTGATAGAATAAACTGATGACCAAGGCATCCGCCTTGATCAACTGATTGTGGTGAAATTTTTTACCAGCAAAGACAGAGCCCCATCGTAACGTAACGTTCGCTGGAGAACGTTTGTTGAACCCCTTGTTAACCGTCATAATCAAGTCCGCATCGCCCCTCATTGCCGATAGAGAGCAATTCCAGTATAACAACGGGGAATGGAAAAACATCCCCGTCCCCATCCCCGGATTACTCGCGTTCTTCCTTATGCCACCACTACCACTATTTACCCCAGCGTCACCATTACCGCCATCGCCGCCATCGCCGCCAGACCCCGTTGTCTCCGTAAACATGCCACTCCCCGAAAACGAACTGCATGACACATCCGGACCCAAGAGCATCTGCTGAATCCTCAAGGCTTCCTCCACCACATCCAACCTCAAAGCCTCCATATACGACCCTTGAACCCACGCCTGCTTGATCCCAATATCCGGGATAGTGTGAGAGCTCGAGAACGGTCTGGCGGAAGTCCATACGTGATGCGACACGGACGGTAGCCCTGGAGCTGTGGCCGAGTAGAGGAAGGGGAATGGGTAACATAGGGTCACGGCGAAGACTACGGATGTCACGATTGTAATTATCGGGTGTCGAGCTACCGTTTCGCCATGATTCTGGAAGAAGACCCGGAGCGGAGAGGTCGGGGAGAGCCTCGGCGGTTCCGCTGTGTGTCTGAATGGCGATATCAGAGCCCAAAACTACGGAAGCCCAACACACCCCAAATGCGTCAGAAACAGAACACTATAAGAATTGAAGGGGTGAGTGAATAAGAAGAGAAAGGAAGGGCGCTCAAGAGAGGAAGAGAGAGAATTTTATTTTTGTTTTTCGTTTTTATTGCTTTTCGTCCTTTTATCTTTCTTCCCCTTTCTCCCACTCCCCTCCCTCCCTTTCCCCGGTCTCCCTTTTTGTAGAAAAGAATTCCCTCAAGCGTAGACAGGAACCCTAAGCTGTGGACGGGAAGACGGTAGGTTTGGATTACCATGAAGTGACTTAACGCAGGACAAAAAGAGGCATGAGAAATGAAGACACAAATCGTGCAAGTCGAAGACGAGAGTTATCAACGCCGGGTAACAGTTTAATTCTTTGGTTTCTCTTTGAAGAATTGCTGGGAAGAACAGGATTCAAAAATAATAAAAAATAGAAGGCTGGCTCGATAAACCTCTAGGCCGTTTTTGCTTCGCACGGTAGGGAACGGTGTAAAAGAAATCGTTGGATAGAAACAGCTACCGGACCAATTGGAAGGTCTGAAGGGCTTGGATAGAAGATTTCTGGGATGAAGAGGAAGGAAAGTCGAGGGATAATGAGGACGAAGGGGTTGCAGGCTATTTTTCCTTTTCTTTTCTTTTTTTTTCCGGCGGGGGGGGGTGGGATGTAGGTAAATTTGAGTAGGTGGAAGGTTGAAGTACCGGTAGACTATGATAGGAAGAGAAAGAGGGAGGTGGAGCGCTTGTGAGCAGGATTTCAACGGGGCAAGAACGTCCAGTCGCTTTGCTAGGAAAAGCCCAGCAGCGATGACAGCTGCCACAGATGTGTTAGCAAGTGAAGGAAGAAAAAGGGAAAAAGGGAAACCGAGAAATAAAGATACCGTGCCGGCATTTATTTATTTATTTTAGCTTTTAACCATTTACAACTGTCTGGCCTCAGCAAAGAAGGAAAGGGAAAAAAGTAAGGAGGGAAAAGACACCCTGGAAAAAAAAAAAAAGAACAAAAAACGCCCTTTTCTGAGGCCAGCATAACCAAAACCGGTACTGGATGCCGCAAGGAGGTCTTTCATTTTCTTCGCCTCCCCTTGTCTCTCTCTCCATCTCCCACCGCCAATCCCAACTCCTAACTTGACTATGGGCACGGTGCTTGCATGTAACTCAACATACAAAGTACGGTATCAAAGATACAGTCGGCAAGCTTCCGGCCAGGAGAAAGGAAGAAAACGAATACGATAGCCATTCAAACCCGTCAAGATCGCCGCACAAAAGCCATGTGCGTAGCTGCGAGGAGATGAACAAGTACGGCAGAGGAAGAAGCAATGATGATACAGCACAAAGCAGAAAAAAAGAAAAAAATCTCCCACCACACCCTCTTCTTGCGCAGGAGTTTGAAACAATTGACCAATTGATGTGGTGAGGGAAGTCTGTAACCGGAGCACTCCGCCAAGAAAAAAGGTGTCCATCTTCAACCACCTAAGGATTTTCATCCACCACCTCGATGAGAATCATGGCTCTATTAGGCGATAGATTGGATGATCCTCTGCACACTATTTGAGAGAAAATAGGAATATCTGAAGTTTTTTCAATGAAAATATTGTGATTCAGAAGTAGGTCAAAGATTTTGTAGGATGTTAGAGACATGTTGAATACTGTCAGTTTCCCTGGCAAATCCTGTTGATGGATATTTATAAAGGTATGATACAAGTATTAGCATGCAAAAATGTCACTCTTGGAAAATTAACATACTATTATTCAGCCAGAATGAATGTCCGCCAGTTCCTGCCCCAGAGGTCCCTCACCATAATTGCCCATTGTCTCCTGTGTGCTTGATTCCAGTGGAATCGAGTGAGAAGCACCCAGAGGTGCGGCATCTGCTTGTGGTAGGGTATCATGCTTGAGAAAATTACCGCGATACTTGTAGAGCAGATAGTGGTGATAGGGTACAAGTATCATACTCGAGTTGCTCGTTTTCCCCATCCCACAACAGCCCTACCGTATTCCAACTCTCCAAGGGCTAACCCAGCCAGATGACAGCATTTCTAAAGTTATTCCTATCATACCGCACTGGTAGGGTATCGTAGGATAGCACCCTACGGTACGCCCCCCAAGCTCCAGTCTGTGAACCCTATAATCACTCCAAGACCGAAGGGCCTAGCCGCGATTCGGAACTAAAAAAGCAAGATAGGGTGCATGAGTGCTGTGCGAGTACTTGTACTCGTACGTGTATCATACTCGAGTGCTCGCACTGGTACCTAGCCCAGCAGGCATCCAGTTCCTCCCTCCCCTTTCCTTGCCACCCCCGGCTCCCTGCTTCTCTTCCCTTCGCACCCCGGAAACGGGAGATGCTACTGTTTCCCCGACTCGTCAATTGATCCCCACCCTGATGAGACATTTTGCGGGGGTGGGGGGGAGGATTGTGCTCTAGTATGCACCCAAACAGCGCAGCACGAAGAACGACTTATCCGGTGTAGTACCACACTTCCCCAGAGCCGCAGTCCCTGCAGCCGTGAGTGTGAACTATCCCCTCCCTCCTCCCTCGGGCCTGCTATTACTCGTACCAATCACCTACGATACCCCACGATCCCGCATCTGCTCGGATGTTGATGGAAAGATCGAAAAACTAGCAGCGGCAAAGTAGGTGGTTGTATGATATTGATCGATAAATAAACTTTGTGGAGAGAGCCACAGGTTGTTGAAAATAGATATCCAGACTGGTTGCATGCGTGTCTACTTTTCCCTAAAACATGAATCCTGGAGAGTCAGAAGAGCATCTGAAATTCCAGGTAATCACTGCAAGGCCACTTTGCGCTGTGATCAGATTTAATTATTATCTTGGGATATTTTGTCATTCGTGAGATGATGTGTCTGGCATCTACTCCAAGCCGGCTATACACCAGAACTTATCATTTTGCACTTGCACCAATTAATCACTCCCCCCCCTACGATCTTGCTGATCCCCTCTCCCGATTTCCCTCGCCCCAACTCGAGCACTCGAGCAGGATCTACCAAACAGCAATTGATCTGTTCCCCCACCCTAGCCCTCCCACCAAGCAAACCCCTAGAAAGCATGAGGGCGCAGTAGCCTAAGGAGAGCACCCGTAGCCTATCATACATGGGGAATTCCAAAGAAGAAAAAAACCCTCCCCCCAATAATACCTTTCCCTCCACCGACAACTCGCTCACCCTCCGCCCTTTCCGCCCCGATCGGCGTGCCCATGGGAGTGCGGACTACAGTAAAATCCTGGGAAATCCACTATTAGGTATTGGCGGGATTCACAGCATCGGCACGATATAGGATCGGTTTGGCAGGTTACCTGAACTGCGAGTACCAGTTGATGAGATCAAACACAATCAGTAGGGTCAGAGCTTTACTGAGTAGGGAAAGTGAAAATATTGGAATCTCTCTTAGGCTGTCTCTTAGAAATTGAGGCGGCAGAGAGAGTAGAATGCAATATAGGTTAGACATGGAGATAAATTTCCCTACTTGCACTAAAAAACTATATAAAGATAGGAAGAAATACCCTTGGCGATATATACCCATATCTTACCATGTAGAATCTTTCTAAATATCACTGGTCAAATGTGTTTGACAACCGATATGGATATAACTACAGAATAGGATAATATATTTTCAACACTTTCCTATTGTAACCAGTAATTGATCAAATGACATATTCAATAATCTATTTATACACACTTCTGCCAAATTGTTCTCTGATTGCAGTCAAACTAGTAGTTGAAGGGATCTACCTTTTTGTACTTTCTTCACTGAGTAATATTCTAAGTTGTTATATTTAGTTTAGTTTGAAATAAATCATATTTTGTAATACTAGATAATATAGTATTATTGTCATATTATATAACTAGTATTTGTTCAACCTAGATACTCTAGTTTGTAACAAATGACTATAAAATATAATTAGTTTCAGTTGTTGATCAGGTAACAGATTTTGATGTCAAGAAGCCTGAGTACTAAGAAGTCTGTATTAGTAGGTTTGTATGATTGATCTCAAGTAGAATTACCTGTCTTCAATGTTTAATACCTATAAGTTATTGCAACAGGCCTGAAGCACTATAATTGATATTCTGTCATTGTTCTATTTTTTCTTTATATTTTGTTTCTTATAGGAATTGGAGTACTGTCACAAATCGTGACTTAGCAAAATGGAATATTTCACATGACTCACGATTGTGAGGTCATATGATGTTATGACTTTCGCACCTGACTACAAGTACGAGTCAGGGGTTTCATGCATGTGACGCGATTAGCGCATATGACCTTTTATGGAAATTGGATATTATGGGGATTGTATACTATGACTCAAATTGTGAGTCATAGGATGTTTGTTATACTATGACTCACACGGCAGTCATAGTAAAGAGGTAACTCATAGTAAAAGTCACCAGGGTTAGGGTTGTGGGAAGAGCGCCTATATAAGGAGGGTCACGGACACAGATAGCTAGCTCTTTACGCAACCTCCTAAGTTACTTCCTATGTTATATTTTATCTATTAGTTCAATCTATACTTTATTCTTATTACGACTATCTGTTTATATCACCGACCGAAAGGTGATTCCAAGAACGTATCGCTAAGAAGCAGTCGCAAGGGCTAGGAGTTAGAGGACTCAGCGTTCCCACGGCGACGTAAGGCTACGAGATCTGACGAGCGGTAAGACCAGCGGTACGTATCGTTACCTGTTGCAGTTGAAGAAGATAGTGTGCCTTGTCCGGCAGACTAGGGATAGGGTTGTAATAAGTACTGATTTGTTTGCAATCAAGAAAATATTATTGGATTGAAAGAGAGCTGACTGATAAATGCTATATCATAATATCAACTATGTGAACAGTTATAGTAATTACTATATAATATATTAAAGATCTTATTATAAATTATTATATTCCATAATCACATACCCCATAGTTGTTTTTAACTTTGATAAATAAAGTATATAGAATATCTCGATTGTATTTCTTAATATTAACCTGGTTTCTATTAAAAGACTCTCAGTCATATAATATTAGTAGTATATTTTTATACTATATTCTATTCCTTCGGTTTGTACACTGTAGAGAAATGCATTAGAGATAAATATAGATTAGCATATAGCTATGATTCAGATATTCTTTTTTTTTAGGAGTTTTTTTTTTATTTTTTATTTTTAATAATTATAATAATATTATTATTATTATGTTTATTTAGGAGTTTTTTGATGTTTTTTTTCCTTTATTTGAGTTTTCTATACTATACCCTATAGTGCATTCCAGGATTTTCCTCAATTAAGTCCTATAAAACAAGTGGAACTCAGTGTCCTACCAGTTGATTGAAGCAAGGAGTTCAAGAGAAAAAAAACCTACTTGACAAAACCGATCCTGGAAGGAACGGGCTCCAGGTTTTTGTTTTCTTTTTTTCATTTTCTATTGAGTATTACAGGAGAGACTAGTTCAAAATCAAAAAGTGGAAATTTTAGTGAAAGTGAAACAACCAATACTATCTACTCAATTCCACTCTGAAAAATACTGTAGAGTATGCATCAGTGAGAAATGATGATGATGGATGAGAAAAAAACTGTTGTTTCAAAACTCCCAAACACATTTTTTGCTATATATAAGATGGATATCTCCAATCCTTTCTGCTTCATCCACCATCCCACTTGTTCCCTGAGGCGTTGTGTCCCTTTGCTTGTCGTCTCTTGGCAATTCTTGGCACATCTCGGATCGGTTACAACGGAATTCCAATTTCCACGAGAGGGCCCGCCTTTTAGGCACTTTGCACCGTATGCCATGTGCTCGATCCCCTTTCGATTGCGGGAACCTGTCATCCACAATAGAAGGACTGTCATTGGCCAGTGAAAAACATAGCATGAAACACCGTGCTGTGCCTCGAGTCCTCTGCAATTGCCGAAGCGGGGCGTCCGGAGCTTGTCGGGAGTAAAAGCAGCATGTAGGAGGGTGGGGAGCAGCTTTCATTATTACTCGAAAGCTAAATGAGATCACCGGGATCGGCGAGCAGTTTATGATCGGAAGGGATGCTTCATGCAAAAAGGAAAAAAAGTTCACCGCGGGAGTCAGCCACAAGTGGCTGGTAATGCCTGAATTGTTTGGGTTTGGATATCGTGTGAGGTTCATGAAGGGTCACTCAGGCCTCGCTGCGTTGAAAGGGATGGCGATGTGTGGGAATGAGTTATGATACTTAATATCGGATATATCATAAGTTGCCGAATTTGATCCGACTAGCTTAGCCATTCGGGGCGCGTTTTTGTCCTTGGATTTTTTGTGCTGTATCTCACCTCTCAAAATCCTCCTCGTTCTGAAGGAAATTGGTCGAGCACAATGTCAATCGCCTGGGAGTTCTCTGTGTTGGTTTTCCTTTGAACTGGTGAAACATTGCAAATCCCTCGGGTTCCTAATCCGGCTCTGGCCCAACAAACTTTGCCTCGCAGGAATCTTAAAATATCGAAGCATCTAGTTGTGGAAATGGCACTTGCCGACGGCATCGAGTTACTGTAAACGGGGGATGAATGCAGAATCTGCACGTCTTCTCCATCGAAGGGATAGTATGATATCGCACCGGTAGGGCGCTCATGCACTAAGGATACTTTCCCCACTGGGTATTTGTTTTCCTTCACTAGTAATGGGTGTGAAACAGGTTAACAGAAGAAGAAGAAGAAGAAGAGATTAAGTGAGGCAAACACTCTGGGAAGTGCTACTGGAAATATTCCGTCTCGACCAAGGAAGATAACTCCTATTATTATCATCACTAAGTCTTAGTTCTGTCGAGTGCACTGGCGATTCTACGATCCCTTGAGTCTGGCACCAGCTGCATATCCCTTCCTCAAAACGCAAAAGGCAGGCGGAAAAGGAACTATTGGAAGGGCCAACAACGAAAGGAAGCACAGTACGGTACTACCTCAAAAGTTTTCATCCGATGCCCTTCTTACACCAAAAGTATCCAACTTCACCACCCTCCCCCCCCACAGCCCACAATATCATGGAGAATATGTGAAAATTTGGCAGTGCATTGGCAAATCTGCAGATAATACAAGTGTGAGGTATTGGTTGTTATATACTTTTTTGTATGGAACCCTGTACAAAAACCTAGGTCACTTTCACACAACCCAACACTATTGTAACTCATGTTGATGATATTAGAATAATAAACAATAACTCAACTTTTCTTCAACTAAGCCCCACATCATATGCACATAGGGGCGTCACCTGTTTCTGGTGCACTATAGTAGCTGGTAACAAATAACAGGCGTTGGCGGGTGCAGCTTCACTGAGGGGGTATCGGGAGGATGTATCATACTCGGAAACTTGGCTTGTTCATGGCAGGTCAACGAAATTGGGTCAGAGCAAAAAGGCAACTGCTCAACGGAGTATATTGAAGTGCCATCTATCGAACTCTACAATCTTTCAACTGACTGTCATGGTTTTTAAATATCATAGGGATAATTTTTCCTTCCGGGGTGAAAAACAAGTAATATTTGAAATAATGTTATATCAAATAATCAAATTATCAAACAATACTTGGGGGAAATATATATATAAAACGGTGTTAATACCGGCTCCAGCGATAGATCTCTTGAAGTGAGGGGGAAGTCTACTACTCATTTTTTTTTCTTATTTTTAAAAAATACCTACTGCCTACTGGTCAAATAGAACATGCAACCTTATACAATATAATACCCGCAACATATTGCTTAGCGGTCCCGGGAATAGAGAAATTGACAGCTACAAGCAAGGAAAAGCCAGAGACCCTACCGTTGTCCCCCCCCTAGGTGTAACTGGAGGGGTACGGCCCGAGGCTGTAGGGTTTTTGCATCATAGAACTTTTGGCGATGAAAGGCCGATGCCCCCAAGTATGATACAGGAGGTGATAATATCGTTTAACTCAAGCCTGTAAAGCGAGAAGTTCAGCTTGAAGGATGGATCACAAAAGGACATCTGGTGTTTTGCCCCATATTCACCCTCCCAATCGGGGAGGCGAACGGCAGGGTAAGGGGGAACGGTAGGAGAGGAAGCTTGTGCTAAAGTAGAGGACACTCTTCTCTCTCCATACTCCCTCACTACCCCTGATACAAAATCCTCCGGAAGGGCACAATCGTTCCTTTGGCCCTTGCGAAAGTCTGTGAGTCGGTGCATGTTAAGTTAGGTTACACCGCCAAAAGCAGAACCTGTCGAGTAAAAGTGAAGTTGACTTAATATACCAGAACCCCCCCTCCCCTTCCAGGGACCAAAGACCTTACACCAATCTTCCACCCATCCACTGACACATTTGCTCTAATCGCCGCGCAGAAGGGGGGGTTGCTGAAATAATATATCATACCTTAGGCTCCTCTCCCAACCACTCTGAGCAAAATAGAACTTACCTATGGACATTTTCCCCCTTATTTTCCAAGTTCCCAATTCGGTATATCCCAAAACTGAACCTCCTACGTCCTTTGAGATCTACGTGTCTTTAACCCACCTACGCTTCCGTCAGGCCAAAGACCGAGCGACAAAGCAGACGTTGAAGAAATAGAGTACTGGAAGATGCCAATCAGGGGGGGGGGAGAAAGGTAAAAATCAGATATCAGAATGTCATGACAACATCCAGCGCTGCCAAGGGAATTCGAACAACTCCCGCCAAGGAGAAACCGCCACTCTGGAGGGGGGGAGCAAGACTAGAGCCACAACAAAAGACGACGAACCAGCTGGTTGGAAGGCCGGGAGCTAAACCAGTTTTCCCCTAAAAGGCGAGCTAGAAAGCAGGATATCGGAAATGACAAACCACCTATAAGTCAGAGCACAAAACGGCCCCGAAGCGTACCAAGAGTATCAAGATACCGGTCATCTCCAAACTCTCCGCTACAAAACCACCTAGCCCACCGAATCTCCAAAATCAATTTTGCGTCTATGCTGCTATACCCCGCGGGTTCAGCTCTTGTTTGATGAACTCAGTTTTGGTTTTTTTTTTCTGCAGATACGGTGGTGGGGAGCCCACCTGGGATTGAATGCGTGCCAATCCATAAAGTATCAGGACACTTTTGCGCTAAGATAGGTATGATACTGTATCAATCAATGCCAAGATATCCTGGCACCCTACGAACTGGCAAGTGTTATGCGGTACCGGTAGTTGAGCTGTAATCTTGCCGTACATGTGATACGAGAAGAATCCCCATACCAAAGGTGAAGGTCATAATGTGGGTGGTTTGTGGCTACAGTATTGTATTGAAGATGCGCACAGGTATAATACCTTTTTTTTACCGCCGAGCGAGAAAGAGCCCTACCTTCTCACTATTACTAGAGGAGCAGAAGCGTAATGGGGAAAACCGACCAGGAACCCCCCAAATAAGCACGATTCTCAAACCGAAGCCTACAATCATAGTCTATCACCCGGTGGACTGAGCTCCGAGCTTGGGTTAGCCCCACATCACGTGCTAGGCTAGTAATGGGGAATTAGGGAAAGGGCTTATCAAGTTTATTTACCGCCACTAAGGGCGAGGAAAAAAATTATCGATAAGACCATCCGCCAGGGTTCAAGTACAACGCTACCATATAATAGTGCTGCATCGCAAACCACGAAACAGAACACTGAAAATTCACCAACAATTTCACTCCACCTTCCAAAAAAACCAATATATCACACCCTCAGCACAACCACCACCCCCTCTAGGCAGATAAAACCGCGATGCCATCCCCAAACATCTGGATAGCGGCCAGCGACAACGACATCCGGTCTGTAGCGCACTTCCTCTCGCAGGACCCAACGTCTGTAAACTCTAAAGACGAAAACGGCTGTTCGTCCCCCCGACTCCTCTACCCCCCAAATCTTTTTTCTTACTAACTTACGAAGATACGCCCCTCCATGCCGCCGTCTCCTACAACCACATCCCCCTCCTCCGCTCTCTAGTTCGTACCCATGGCGGGGACGTAAACGTGCAAGACAGCGAGGGCGATACACCACTATTCGTAGCCGAAACTGTCGAGGTTGCTCGGGTGCTGGTGGAGGAATTGGGAGCTGAGGTTGGGCACAGGAATGGGTTAGGGTTGACTGTGCGCTCCCCCGTCCACGCCCTAACTTCGCTAGCTAATGCAGGGGAGGGGTGTTAGGCGGCAGATACAATTGAAGAAGACGGACAGTACCCGTTGGTTGCTGCGTACTTGCGTGGATCAGAAGCCGCTGCCCTCACCGCCGGTGAGGAAGAGGAAGAGGTGGAAGGGGGTATAACGACATATCCGAAGCCGCCGCCAGGGATCTCGATTGATCTTAGTGCTATCGAGGATATGTCTAAGACGCTGCCACCCGTGGACAACGCGCTCAGGCAGAAGATAGAACAGTTGGCTGCACGGGAGGATTTTGACACTGAGGAGACGCAGAGGGAGCTGAGGAGTCTTGTCGCTCAGGCTGTGCACGATCACGTTCTAGATACTGGTGAGGACGAGAGGAGTGTTCGGCCGCGGCAGGGGGGGGGGGAACATCTAGAAGAGGGAAGGAAGGGGGTTTAATTTATGGCTCAAAATAGACATTTTTTGAGTTCAATGATTTTTTTTCTCGCATAATGTTATACTCGTGGACTCACTATTTCGCACGGCGTTGCTGAGGGCGCATCAATCCAGAAGTCATGAAAATTTTGCTCTATACAACCAGCTAGGTGAGGGAAAACAAAACACCTTGGATGAATGCTAAAAAAGGGAAAGAAAGGGGGGGCATTGAACGAGGAAACTGAGTCTCTGGCTTGGGTTTATCATCGCTGTGCCGAACCCGCCCGTAAATCGGAAGAGAGGTACGAAATCTACAAAACATATGTATGACACCGCGTGCTCCCTTGAGTCTATGATCAAGCCGTGCCATCTGCCTTCATCTTCTTGTAGAAATCAATCACCGAAGTAAAGACGACGAGAAGGATACCTGTTGCGAAAAAAAGGTGCAATTCAGAAGGGCTTTCCATGATGACAGGTAATAGAAGGGTTGAATGGAATAGACGACGTACCTCCTCCGGGGCCCAAACGAAGAACCTTAGGCAAGAATCCCTTATAAAGCGCTGCAAAGCCTTCCTCTTTGGCAACCAAAGCTATCGAGGGAAGAGTCCAGTTGTACTTGGGAATGACACCCTTAACTTTGACAGTGTTTTGGATGCGAGATTTGACTACGTCAGCACTGAAATTCCCCAAGGTTAGTGCCCAAGCATAGACGTTTGGGGAGGTAAGTGGTACGGAGTGTTTAGGATAGTTCCGAAGGTCCCACCGATAGATCCAGCAACGAGATCATTAGTCATCTGTCCCTGTTTGGTTTCCGACTTTGGAAGGAGTTTCTTCGCTTGGAATATAACTCCAAAGTATCCTGAATTCCACAAGACATGCCTCCACATGGTACTCTCCAGTCCGGTATATAGACCGAATAGTCCATCTGACGCAACCACCTTCTTCACCACATCGATAGGTCCGTTATATGAGGATTTCTTATCCTGGAGACGGATCTTGACTAGCTCAAAGGGAACAACGACAAAGGTTTCTGTGGCGCCAGCAGAGGCACCAGTAAGGACAGATATTGGCTGGTTCATCTCCGTTACGCCAAATATTTTGCGGTAGATTTTGCCCCACTCGTCATTCGCAGCAAACTTGGTTGCTCTAGGGTTCAGATTAGGGAGGGGACCAAAAAGGGGGGGGTGTGGAAAATATAAGGACCTGTTTGGCAAAAAGGTATCCGTTCCGTTTGGCGACCGTTTCTGCTATGATAATAGCCTTCTCTCCATTTTGAAACGGAAGGGAAGCGGTCATTTGTATGGGCGAACAGAACGGAACCGTTGTATCCAAACAGGCCCTAAGCGGGGTCGCACCTCTTAGGAGCTTCCATAAGGATGGGTGCGGCAATTCCGCGGTATAATCTCGAGAACCTTAAGTAGCGATCAGCAAAACTGTACAACCTTTAATTGAGTTGCCTGAATCGAACCCTTCGTTCCTGATAATTTTGCGGAAACAGTCAATCATGCTGTTATACCTATCGGCACCCTTGGCAGTATTATCTTGAAGTTGACTTGACCAGGGAATCCGGGTTAGTGCGGTGCTCTCGTGACTCAGATGGAACAAGAAATTCTTACACGCGAGTCTTGACTACATCAAGAGGATACCTATCCAGCCGCCGTTAATCAACTTGAGAAGAGTGTGCACTATGGGCTCAATTGCGAGTAGGGAATTACATTGTAAGAATCTAGACAGCGTATTAGTGGGGGACTCGGCGTTAGCATATTGATCGTTTCCTCGACAAAAGTGGGTGGGGCTACTGACTTCACTGATTCCTGCGATAGCTCCTATCGGTCCACATGATTATAAGCCGCCGTGTAAATGGGTACAAAGTCAGAAGAATGGATACTAACCTGCCGCAAAGGACACGGAGAACGGAATAGGCTCTTGCTGTTTAGACATTGTTGGCGGGAACGGAAGGTTTGTCGAAGGTTTGTTGACTAGGCACTAGCAGAGCACAATGGCCCTACGCTGGAGCGGTAAAATAAGGAAGAGAGGAGGAATGAGGGAGAGGAAGGGAAAATAATTGGGGAGAAAGGTATGATAAGAGTGTTCTACCGTGGATCCCACCAAATGTATAATACTGTACCGGTATCAGGTGGGAGAGCCAAGTGTGCGAGTAAGTGGGATATGAGATGCGCAGGGCCTCAGTGTGCCAGGAGGCTCGATCCCACACCCTTGCACCTACCCTGCTGCATAGTGTGGTGCATGCTCGAGCACTCGTTGTGTCGAAGCCTTTTCAAAGGGAACCACTCTTGCATACCATCCAGATCCAAGCAAAGGGTTTGGTGGTATGCAACAGCTGCCCTTTTTCCAAAAAAAAAAACCTTTGACATTACGAGTATGTATTACTCGAGCAGAGAGATATTGAGGAGAAAGTACATACCCGTGCTTGTAGAGTACAAGTACAGTAAACTGGCACAGTGAGATGAAAAGGGCTTGGAGCAGCTTTTTACAACAACGACAGGCTGATGCACAGCTCGCTTACCGTATGCATCGCTGCTGTGGCACAGCACCGGCAATCCATCAAACCTAGAGTGTAAGTTTTCCACCAAATATCCTAAACTCCGATGGGAACTCAACATATTGATCTCATCGAATCCCGCTGGAGGTGCTTCACCCAGAAGCCCACGACTCCGATCTCCCAGGAAGTAGGTAAAATATTGTATTGTGACATGCCCGTACATTGTGTTGAGCGTGTTTTTTGCTTTCCATTGGGTGTTATCTACGAGTAATAGTAAAATCAATTACCAGACAGGCTAAGCCAGATGCGGAATGAATTGGGTTTTGAAGGTGCTGAGCCATTTGTGGTCTGCTACCAACAGCTAATTGAAAGCCACTTTTGGATTGGCGGGCCTAAGTTAGCTGTTTAACACCACCTAGAGGATAATAGGTTATTCTTATATCATCCCTCGCCATCTTTATGGGGCGAACTTGATTGATCAAGTGATGAACCCATGTTACACTAACGAATGCGGGGCAAGCGCGTCGCGTTCGTCAATCAACGAAGTGGTTTTTTGGAACAGGGCAACACTAGGAACGCGTTCCTATTGACGCCCTTTAACCTCACTCTCCCTTTTTCCAGTCTGCGGATACGTCAAGCTTTTCCTCCTCTTGTAGGTTACATATATACCACACAACCACTACCTACAGTATCACACACTTGCTATCATCTACCTTGGTCTGCTGTCTCGCTTGCTCGCTTTTGCTATTTCTATCTCAAAATACCTCTATTCCTTCTAGCTACTTTGTATATTATTATCTTTTAGCTCACCCCCCCCTGATGCCATGTCTCGCCGAACTAAAAGCTTCTTTGAACAGGACCATTCTACAAAGGCACGCCCTCTTGCTATTGCTTTCCCGGTTTCAAATTTAATGATTGACTAACAATTCCTGCGCGCGATTTTTTAGGCAAAAGCTCCGTACTCATATAATAGGAGAGGGAATCCCAACCCGTTACAGCAACAGCAGCAGCAGCAGAACTTAACTGGGAGTGGCCCTTCTACAATTCCTCCTTCCAAAGAGACAAAGGCAAAACTAAGTGCGTTTGCTTTCGGCCGGTTGACTCCTCGCCGCAGGGGAAAGGGGCCTGGCGGTGGAAAGGAAGGAGAGGGAGGGGGAGACGGCCGAAACGATGTGGAGGGTTTAGCGACGACCCCAGGCCCGGGACCGATGTCGGATCCAGCTGGAGAGTTTCCGCAGACTCCCGTCCCACGACTCGCCTTGTCGGATCTTATCGGAATTGGTGAAGAAGGAAAACCTCCGCAGCCTGCGGCACAATCAGATGTTTCTCCGGAGGACAGAATCATGTGGCAGTTGTCGCCGAATGGCTCACAGGTAACGCCGAAAGTCAAGGGGAATGGAAAAAAAAGGAAGAGAAATATCGAATCCCCACCAGGGGGCGCTACTCCTCAGGACTTGCTGCAGAGAAAACCGGGCCCTTCCAACTTGCAGGGCCTGGACACGGATCTGAGCACACCATCAGCGGATCCTGCGATGCAACTGTGGAGTAAATATTCCACAAACACTAATTCTGGTTCTGCGGCTGCGCGCCCCGTCAATCTAGCTGCTCGTCGCTTCAATGGGGAGGCATCTGCAAATGGAGCCCCAGATTTATCGCCCCTCGGGTTGAGACGTTCATACAGCTGTGGTCCAGATTGGCCTGGCCATTCTCGCTTGAAGAAGCGAAAGACAAACCTCGAATTGGGTTCTGAAGCAAGTATCGCGGAAGAGCCTGCTGAAAACCCAATAAGCCTCCCCACCGGAGCCAATGGTCCTGGGCCATCGAGATTATCAAGAGTTAGTCGTCTGGTTGACAAAGTTAAGGAGACCTTACGAAAGCCCTCAGTCCTGCCAGATTTACCATCCTCATCTTCCCCGTTGCCGGAGAGACACCCCAATTTTGAGTTGACGTCGTCTCCACTCGGTGGTAGAAGGCTGAGAGCACGGGGGGGTCCTGTTCTCGGTAGGGGCATAGCACTTGCCGAAGATACCGCGCCTGTCGAGAGCTCTGACTCGGAGGACTTTGGTGAGTTCGACGAGGCTGATATTGACATGGACATGCTGGAAAAGGTTGAGGAATTGGTAAAGGATTCCCAATCTCAAACTCTGGCCAAACCCGTGGTAGAGGATTCCTGTTATCCCCCAATACCTGTTGGTGAGCAGCCGGCGCAACCGGCCCAGGAGATCTCCGAGTTATCTGTGGGTGCTGATGTTGGGGACGAATTTGGCGATGGGGATGATGATGATTTCTTTACGCAAAACTTTGAAGAGATGGTCGCCAAGTTTGACACACCCGTCGTCGGGCCGACGCTGGCTAGTAACCTAGCTGGAAACTCCCAAAAACTAGATCAAGAAGATCTAGACGCTAAAGCTCGGGATCAAGCAAACGAAAATGCCAAATTTCTGGAAGAATTTGGCGAAATTGATTTTGACGAATGGGAGGAGGAGGAACTGAAGATCACTCAAGGGCTTG
The DNA here is from genome assembly GCA_003316355.1 of Tuber calosporum. NCBI lineage: Eukaryota > Fungi > Ascomycota > Pezizomycetes > Pezizales > Tuberaceae > Tuber > Tuber calosporum. Next base: position 7,791 of record QFET01007329.1, on the reverse strand, counting down.
TGCGTATCACCTGTGACCGAATTCCAACAAGTTCTCTAATAGTTTCAAGACAGATATAAACGCGAAGGTCATAAAAAGATATCTAGTTCTCGAAATATCTGAGAGCCAGTGGGAACTGGGGAACCATTTTTCGCAAAATCAGAAGGTGGGACTTCGGTGCGTACCCTGAAAAGTTGTCATACTGATTTGTTCAGGTATTGAAAGTAAGAGATGAAAGGTTGGATCACGAGAGAACAATTCAACTCCGAGAATCGTGGTATTTCGATACCGATATCTTCAAAGGCGACTATCTACATCTGATCGGAACTTTTGACCCTTCCGGAGTTTGTGTTGTTGATAATGCTCACAATATGATCATTCTCCATCCAGATTTCCTTGTCTCAAGTACGGTGGTTGCAGACTCCTTTAGTTGTGTACGGAAGGCAGTTTTCCAGGATCGTGTCAAAGCAACTGGCGACATTAGCAAGCCAATGGTGTACGGAAATATTCTTCATTCACTTTTTCAGATTGCTTTGGAGGCGAACTGTTTTTCGACTGTATTCCTACGAAAAAGCATAGACTCACTCCTCCTCCAGTACGTGGAGAGCCTATACATGTTAAAAGAGCCGCTCCCTGTTGCAGCGGAGTATTTGTGCTCGAAAATACACCTTATCCAAGACTGGGCGGGTTTATTCGTTTCGAAAAAACCTAAGGTAGTGTTCCTTCTTATTTAGAAATACCCGCAATTAATCAATGTATCTAAAGGCAAATGCTACCGTCACTGAGCATCGTACAAGATACAATCCAATAGTTGCCATTACCAAACTTCTCGATATCGAAGAGCATGTTTGGTCCCCAATGTTTGGTTTGAAAGGAATGATTGATGCCACTGTTCAAGCTACTATCATTGACCACAAAAGTGAGAAAGTGTTAACTATCCCACTTGAACTCAAGACCGGTAAAAGCACGACTGTAATGATGCACCGCGCTCAGACAATGCTTTATACTCTTTTGATGTCAGACCGATATGGTTAGTTGGCTGTAATTATCTGCCAGTTAATGAAAACTGACTTGATTTTTAGATATCGACGTGCAGTGCGGATTACTGTACTACCTAGAGAACAAGGAAATGATCCGTGTGCCGGCTATCAGAGACGAGTTACGTGGGATGATCATTGGCCGTAATCGCCTTGCGAGTTACATTCGGAACAGAGAGGTCCTGCCAGATATGCTCAAAAGCAGATATACCTGCGGAAACTGTTATGTCAAGGAAACTTGCTTTATATACCATAAGGTAGGTTTGATCTTTCGATTGATACCCTCAACGAGGAAAGTCCTAACCGATCACAGCTTCTAGAAGACGGTACCCCCAAAACTAGTGGCGTTGAGGACCATTTCCATGACATCACCGGCCACCTTGGCAAGTCTCATCAAAAATTCTTCAAGCACTGGGACAACTTACTATCAAAAGAAGAAAAGGATATCTCTCGTTTTAGAAAAGAACTTTGGGGACTACTCAGTTCGGAGCGAGAGGCACTGGGGAGGTATCTTGCCATAATTCCGGTTTGGGTGCTTGTACAGAGGCTAATATACAGCACTTGGGTAAAGATGCTTCGGCCAACTTGTTATTGTGCCAGGCTCAATCTCTGTTGATTCTTCAACCTCAAAGATCAATAGATACACCTATAGCTTAGCGAAGGGTGAGGAGGGGGCGGTTCCAGGTTTTACTTTCTTGGATTCTATGATCAACCCTGGTGAACCTATTGTGATTTCAGATGAAAAAGGTCACTTTGCCCTTGCGTTGGGCTACATAACAGAAATCCGCCACAATCGGGTCACAGTACAAGTAGACCGACGATTATATAACGCAAGAACGCGCAAGCCTGGGTTCAATAAGAAGACCAATCAAGTGTTCGCGGGCATCATGGAGGTTTCCAAAGATGGCGAAGAGCAAGATTTTTCTCAGTCTATCAATCCAGATGACGGAATCCGCTATAGATTGGACAAGGACGAATTTAGCAATGGGATGGCTTCGATCAGGAACAACATTGTTCAAATCATGTCACCCAAGTCAAACGAGAAGTACCGAAAGCTCCTCGTGGACTTGGAGCCGCCGGTGTTCAAAATATCTCCGACAGCTTATTCAGTGGACAGTAGCAGTCAGACTGCTCTCAACGGAGACCAACGCAAGGCAATTGAAAAGGTCATGAGCGGTATGTCGCCCCCCCCTTTCGGGATGCACTGCAGCGCCACTAAACAAATGATGTAGCCCAAGATTATGCTCTTGTACTTGGTATGCCTGGAACAGGCAAGACTACTACCATCGCCCATATTATCCGAGCGCTCGTAGGACAAGGGAAAAGTGTTTTATTAACGTCTTACACACATACTGCCGTCGATAATATCCTTTTGAAAATTAAGAACGATAATATCGATACCCTGCGTCTCGGTTTAGGGACTAAGGTGATCCACGTATTCTAAGCTATTTACGATTCTTTAGTACTAATTACAGACTAGATTCATCCCGAGGTTAAAAGCTTCGCACAATTAGCGGAAGGCCAGAGGACATCTTTTGAGGAATTGAGAGAGACCTTCCACTTACCTAAGATTGTTGCCACAACATGTCTCGGAATAAACCAGTGAGCCCACCATTCAAGTGCAATAAATGAATTAGTGCTGACTAAAACTCAGCCCCATCTTTTCCGAACGCAAATTTGACTACTGTATCGTTGACGAGGCCTCTCAAATCACGCTACCTGTCTGTCTTGGCCCGATACGAATGGCCAATACATTTATATTGGTCGGCGATCATTACCAGTTGCCTCCTCTTGTACGAAGTCCCGAAGCACGTGAAGGAGGGTTGGACATTAGTTTATTCAAACTATTATCAGACACTCACCCTCAGAGTGTGGTAAACTTGGAGCATCAATACCGAATGTGTGAAGAGATCATGACATTATCGAATGACCTTATCTACAAAGGGAAACTCAAATGTGGCAACGAGCAAGTTGCAAAGAGGGCACTGCATATACCTCACATTGGTGGGCTGGCAAGGCTCCATTCTTCTACGCAAGATACACGGTGTGGAAGCGGGCCCTGCTGGATTCGAGATCTCTTTGCGGATGGGTATGTTTGTCTTTTCGAACCATTTTTCCTGGCGAAAAAAAATCGTATTAACTCTAGGAAATTTTAGCGCGAAAGCTTGTTTTGTCAACACAGACAATGTTCCAGCAAAGGAAGTCCGAAAGGGCGATCGAATTAACAACCCGATTGAGGCTGATATTGCGTTTCAAGTAAGCGCCTCTCAATCCCTCTGTCTAAATATTCCTAATATTAAGCTCTGTAGCTCGTAGAGGGATTCTTGAGTTGTGGTGTTGATCCATCCTCCATTGGAGTCATCTCAGTCTATCGCTCCCAAATTAAGATTTTACAGAACCTCCTTCGTAATAGACCCTCTGTCGAGATGCACACGGCAGACAAATTCCAAGGTCGTGACAAGGAAATAATCGTCATTTCCCTCGTCCGTTCAAATGGCGATCAAAACGTGGGCGAACTCCTCCGGGATTGGCGAAGAATCAACGTTGCATTTACCCGAGCAAGGAGCAAATTGCTTATCCTCGGCTCCAGATCAACACTTCAATCCAACGAACTCCTAGCAGACTTTGTCAGACTAATGGGGAGAAACAAATGGATATACGACCTACCGCCCGATGCCCAACTCACTCACTTTATGCCGCAAACTCAGCTCTCAGCAAGCGCCGACTTTAAGAAGGCGGGAACAGCCACAGGTCCAGAAAATCGTATAAACGGGAAGAAGTCATCGAGCTCAAGGAAGGACTTTTTGGGCAACAGGCCGGTTTTGAAAGACATTGTAAATGGTGTGATGTAGGCAGTGTTTGATTATTCCTATTTGAACACAACTGGGTTGTGGACTTGTTCATGAGTCGCGGTTGCTCTTTATACATGTATCCTTCGCATTGGGTATAGAGTTTGGTTGGGTTGTGCTTAGAAGCTAGTCAATAGTATTTATATTCTTAACATGAACGTGCAATGCAGGAAAGTCCCCAGCATTATGCCATTCCGAGTGACGAACTATGTAAAAATATTTAAGACAGGACATGACTCATTGTGATTTTTAGTTTTGTCAGGTGACCACGTTTTAGCGGATTATTTAATCAGGAAAGTCAATTTGTCGCGACGCGCTGGCTTCGCCACCGAGACCCCTCACCGCCGATTTTCCCCTTTCCTCGCGTCTCCCGCTCACCTCTTATGAACATATCATATCATCGTTTTCTCTTCCTGTCATCACCACCACCACTACTGGCAACCACAAAAACTGTACTTTACCAGAAGAATATCGACTATGAGTGCCGAGGAAGTCGCACAGGAAGGCGGAAGCCAATTTGACGATCAGTCCACCCAGATAGGTGGGCCGGGAGCCCCTACTCCACTCTCTGCTCTTGAGGTTCGCTACTCTCCCTGTCTATTACGGGAAATGTAACGGGATAGGAAGGACAGCTAACGGGTGGGCGCATATAGGGTAATGGAATCAGTGCGCGAGATATCAAAGCCGTTGTAGAGGCCGGGTATAACACTGTCGAGGCTGTGGCGTACACGCCAAAGAGAGCTCTGCTTGTTATCAAGGGTATTTCCGAGGCTAAGGCGGATAAACTTATTGCCGAAGGTAAACATTTACCGTTTATTCCTGTACGAGTACTCGTACAGAACCATAATCTAACAAACTATATTTAGCTTCAAGATTAGTCCCCATGGGATTCACCACCGCAACGGAAATGCACCAACGTCGCAGCGAGTTAATATCCATAACAACTGGTTCAAAAACGCTTGACACCCTTCTAGCAGGCGGTATCGAAACAGGCTCTATCACAGAGGTATTCGGCGAGTTCAGGACCGGAAAGAGTCAGCTTTGCCACACTCTCGCCGTGACATGTCAGCTACCTTTCGACATGGGTGGCGGTGAGGGTAAATGTCTATACATTGATACCGAAGGCACCTTCCGTCCTGTTCGTCTACTAGCCGTTGCTAATAGATACGGATTGAACGGAGAGGAGGTTCTGGATAACGTTGCTTATGCACGTGCATATAATTCGGACCATCAGCTGCAATTGCTGAACCAGGCTGCCTCGATGATGACTGAGACAAGGTTCTCGCTCTTGATAGTGGATAGTGCGACTTCATTGTACAGGACTGATTTTGCGGGGCGTGGGGAGCTTTCTGCTAGGCAGACGCATTTGGCCAAGTTTATGAGGACGCTGCAGAGACTTGCTGATGAGGTTCGCCCCGCCCGACCTATCAAAGAGCCGCTCTGGAAGCTAACACGGATTGCATAGTTTGGTATTGCGGTAGTTATCACCAACCAAGTTGTCGCACAGGTAGATGGTGGTGCGGCGATGTTCAACCCCGACCCGAAGAAGCCCATTGGTGGAAACATTATCGCACATGCTTCTACTACCCGGTGTGTATTCTCCCTTACACTTTATCATGTCGCACATACTAATACCCGCCCAGCCTATTCTTTAAAAAAGGCAAAGGCGAGACTCGTGTATGCAAAATTTACGACTCCCCATGTCTGCCAGAGTCAGAGTGCATGTTTGCTATCAATGGTATATTACCCCCATGTTTCTCCCTCCTATCTGTCGGGCACTTGATACTAACGATTATATAGAGGACGGAATCGGCGACCCAAATCCTAAGGATTTAGAAAACTAGAGCAGCCAATATATCCTTTTCTTCCTTCTTCTGCTTCTTCCACTTTAAATTCCCTGCCTCTCTTGTTAGCTAGGGTTTTCCTCGCGCTTATATTACGAATAATGTCACTGGGGNNGGGGGGGGCGTTGACCTGCTTAAAAGGGTGGTGCTGGGGTTTATGATGAGATGTCGTTTCCATTCTTTTTCTCTCTTTATTCCTTTGGCCTCTAGCTGGATGGATGATGGCGGTAGGGGTGCGGAGGTTGGAGTATATATAATGGGATGGCATTTCATGAGCCTTTTTTTGGAATAGTGCTGGCGGACGTGAGTTGGTTTGTAGAAGAAGAAGTGGAGCGCACACGTGATATATGCTACCGTAGGTCGAGCTATTGTAGCTTTTTCCTCTGGATGTCGACTCGGACTAGAGCAGCGTAGTGTGCCGGCCATCCCTAGGCTGATTCCTCCCTATCATGTCAAGTTCCTTTCAGTCTCGCTCCTTAGTTTTCTCCTTCCATAGGACTATTCATGACCATCTCGCCCCGCGAAGGCCACGGAATGCCCACGATTACACCCACGAACGAAAGAAACCAGCGGCACTCTGAGCGCAAGTAAGGTAGGGTCGGCGTACAAGCTACCCCCTAGAGGGAACAGAGCAAGAGTCAGCGTATCTACCTATCTAATCCGAAACACACAGTCAGTGATATCCCACGTGATACTTGGATGACACCGTTCAAATCCCGAATGGGGATAACCAGTAACGGTGATTTCTTAGGTTAACCGCTCACCAAGTGGCTATTACGATACCGTACCACTCACAGTCACTCTCTACTCTCCCCCCACTGCCATTAAGCTAAACAGGCGGACGCGATACTTATTCCTACCCGAAGTGTAATCTAAATCTATCCATATAAACTCACCAAATCTCACAACCTAACAACACTTCTGGCACCACACATCTACCCGTCTCTTATGAAGTTTGCTTCAGGTGTTTTCGGCCAAAGCGAGAAGGGTACAAGTACTAGCCCCCATTATAGGCCCCCCCTCTTCCGGCTGGTGTTTCGGAATACGAGGTGAGGTTTACGGTTGACGGGTTGGGAATTTGAGTGTGTATGGGGTGGGGGGGGGTTGGTAGCCTGGATTCTGGTTTCATCATGGTATTATTGTGGTAGTAGTTTTTTTTTCTTCGAAAATAACACTCACTGCGCATTATCATTATCCTATGCCACCGATACTAATACGGGGGAATCGCAAGTGTGAGGCACAATAGTTGAGAACTGTATCTACGAACGTATCATGACAGGTGGATTTCGGTTGGCGGACCTGCAGTGTTGGGAGGGTGGTTGGGTGAAAGAGGAAAAGAGGTGGTGGGGAGGAAAGTTGGATTTATGATACCATATTCAGGTGTATTTAAAAAACTTGACCAGACTTGAAATTGGGCTTTCATTTCCTCCTCCTCCTCCTCCTCCATACTGTGCATCGGGCCATGAGTATACTCACTATCCCCCTGCCTCTTTACATCTCCATCTCCATCTAGACTATTCTTTTTTATACCGAGCCGGCTAACGACATTTAGTGAGACAACGATAGGTTTGCTTTTCCATATGTGCTCTACCTTTTTTTTTTTTAGCAGATGTATGACACGCTATTATAATGCGAACCTATAATATAATACCTTCCGAACCATATTTGAGCGAGTGATATTGTATGATTTGATGAGATAATTTGGTGTGAAATGGTATATTATGATATAATAATCCCTTATTTCTACCATTGGGAGAGATATAACTAAAAGCATTTTTCCCAGCGCGTACGGTGAGTAGACAGGTGACGCTCAACCGGGAAGCTACCATAGACAAAGTGACCAGAACAGGACCATCTCAAGCCATGGATGGATTCGTATGATATCTATGACACTCTTCTATCATACATTTGTCATCACCATTTTAAGCTTTCATATTTGAACCCCCTTTGGGAGTATATCGTACATGTATGCGATCGGTGACCCGGTTTCTAGATCCCCCCGTCTTGTGCTGCATTTCCTTATTACGATAACCTTTGAAAAAGGGTCATTTTTTGTCATTGGCAACCGACGGCCCTTCCCCC
>QFET01007327.1:0-22577 GCA_003316355.1 Tuber calosporum | reverse complement strand
ACAATGATTGCACAAGTGTGCATCATGTGAAACCCCATGACTTCTAATGAGTCATAGTACAAAATATAACAACCTTGTGACTCATAACTATGAGTCATGCGAAATTCTTCCCTGCTTAGTCACCAATCGTGACATTAGCTCCCCTCTCCCTTAAGCCTGAGTCCCATCAGGCTTAACGTCCCATCTTCATCAGGCTTTCTCCAAACCTGCACAGTTCCTTTTTCAATTTCCGAACTTGATGTTCGGCCGACTGGTAGTTTCTCCGGACTTCCTTTAAGGTGGTGTGTGCCGCCCTAATAGTCCGATCCCGCTCATCGATCATTCTCTGATATGTCCGCATATCAGTCCTTTGGGCGAATATTGTAGCTTCGGCGGTGCCAAGTTGTTCTCGTAGCCCTTGCAACTGTCGTTGCAAACATTCTTAGTCGGGGATCGTCTCGATTTCGCTTTTTTCGCCCCCCTCTCCCTTCAACTGTGTCCTCACAGTTGTTTTTCTTTTCCTAATACGTGCATCGTTTTCTGTAAGGGGTGCCACTTCCCCGGTTCGTCTTGGGTAAAACCCAGCATCGATTTTTTCGTGTCTGTGAGTACGAAAAGTGTCCTTGAAACAGTGTTTCCTGGATGTCTCCTTGTGTAGTGGTTGCGGTTTGTGCAACTTGGGCTGTCGTGGAAACCAATTGCTTCCTTCCTTGTCGCGTAAACTAGAGTTGCAGGAATCATCATAACAGGCAGTCCACGAAAGAGCGTTGTGTGCTGCCTGCTTTTCCCTTTCTTCCTGAGTAGCGTACGGCGGGCTGGTAGGGGTAGTAGCCCTGGGGCTATCGCCTCAGCCTTCGTCTGGACCTAATGGCGTTGGGTCTTGCCTCGTGGGTTCGATTTTGACTGTAACCCACTTGGGGTTTTCTTGGGTACTGCTGATGGAAACGTTCAATGGCGATGCTGGCATTGTTGAAGTTTTCAGCAGGGTACCAAGTTTTGTCGTGTTCTGGTGAGTAGCCAGTCCACTTGGCTCTGTATTGTAGGCGTTTTCGGTGTATGCGTGAATCAATGATTTCTTCGTGTTCGTACTCGCTTTCTCCTTCTATCTCGATTGGAGGTGGTGGTGATTGCTTTTGTGAGGGGAACTGATTGTCTTGGTATGGTTCGAGGAGTGAGATGTGGAAGGTGTTGTGGACATTTATCTGTTGCGGCAAGGACAATTTATAGGCACTTGTGCCCACCTTCGTAAGGATCTTGAATGGTCCGATATTCTTGTAATCCAGCTTCTTGCATGGTCTTGTGGTCCTTATATTCCTTGGCAGTAACCAGACCATGTCGCCTGACTGGAGATTAGGATTGGGTTTTCTATGTTGATCGTAGTTTTCTCTTTGTCGTAATTGTGCACAGACCATTTCTTGACGTAGGATAGTGTGCAGCTGACCCATCTCTTCCTTTTTCATGGTTTCCTTTGGTATCATGTGGCCTATCGCCCCATGTTCAGGATGTTGTCCGTAGTTTGCGTAGAAGGGTGTGGTCATAATGGTTTCCTGTTTTCCATTGTTGTATGCAAATTCCGCTAAAGGTAGTAATTCCGCCCAGTTATCTTGCTGATAGTTGACATAGGCCCTTAGGTATTGTTCCAGTATTCTGTTCGTCCTTTCGGTTTATCCGTCGGTTTGTGGATGGAAGGAAGTGCTCATTCTTCGTTCAATTCCAAGGGATTTTGTAGTCTCCTTCCACAAGTCTGTTGTAAATAGCGTTCCTCTATCGGTGATGATATCTTGTGGTAGTCGATAGAGTCGGAATATTTCCCGTAGGAATATCTGGACAAATTCTTTGGTGTTCATATCCTTGTTGCAGGGTATGAAATAGCTCATTTTTGTCAGGCGGTCGATGGCCACCAGGATGGCATCATAATCGTCTGATTTCAGCAGGTCCGTGATGAAGTCCATTGCTATCGATTTCCATGGTCGGTGTGGCGCCTCGTGTGGGTGTAGTAGTCCGTAGGGCGCGTACCTTATCGCTTTTGTTCTTTGGCATGTATCGCAATTCTCGACATATCTCTTTATGTCGTCTCGCATCTTTGGCCAATAATATTGTCGGGATAGTAGTTCCTTAGTTTTGCTGGTTCCCCCATGCCCAACTGCTGGGTTATTGTGATTTTGTCGTATGACTTGAGTTCTGATCTCTTCGTGTTCCGGTACCCAAATCTTTCCTTGATGCCATAGGCATCCTTCCTTCCATTCACATGCCCCTAGAGCCTCTCCTTTCATTTCTTTCTCTCCTTTCCTAAGGGCTTCTTGGATTGCTCTTATCTGTCTGTCTTTCTTGCTTGCTTCTCGGATGCCAAAATCTTCAGCGACAAACTTGACCACTTCCATGGCTTCGAAGTATTGTTCTTTTGGGAGTAGGATCCTTTGTTTTTGTTGGATCCTCTCGTCGTTCTCTTACGGGACATCTTCTGCTCTCCTAGTAAGGGCATCTGGTTTGCCCCCTTCCTTCCCGGGTCGGTATTGTATTTTGATATCGTATAGACTGAGGGTCTCGCTCCATCGGATTTGTCTGTCATTAAGCTCTTTTGTCGTGATAAATGGTACCAGGTTCTTATGGTCTGTGAGGAGCAGGACCTGGTGTCTGCTTCCTTTTGTATATCTTCTCTATTCTTTCAACGCTTGGACAATGGCTAAGAGCTGTGGTGGATATAGTAGTTGCATTCCGCGGGCGTCATTGTTTTTGACCGGTATGCCACTGGCCTCCATTTTCCATTGCTCCCCTTCTGTGATAGAATGCCAGAGCATACATATTTTGAAGCGTCGGTTTCAATCATGATTTCCTTGGTTGGATCGTAGTGTACCAGTAGTGGTGCTGAAGTAAGTCCCCTGCACAGTTCATCGAATGCTTTTTGTTGGTTCTCGGAAAAGTTCCATTTGCAGTCCTTCTTCGTCAGTTGATAGAGTGGTTTAGCTACCCGACTAAACCCTTCTATGAATCGTCGATATAAGTTGCAGAATCCCATAAAGCATTGTATTCCTTTTTTGCTTTCGGGTGGTTTCCATTCCCATATTGCTTTTGTTTTGATAGGATCAACGCTGACTCCATCCTTGTCGATGATGAAGCCTGGGTATTCGGATCATTCCTTGTGAAATTCGCACTTCGATGGCTTCAGTGTCAGCCCTTCTTTTCTCAACGCTTCCATAATCATCCTGACATGGGTTCGGTGTTGTTCCAGGTTTTCTGAGTATATCAGAATATCATCTAAATAGACGATACAACAGATATCCAGGAACCTGCTGAGAATCCTATTGACCCCTCGCTGAAACGCTGCAGGTGCATTTTTGAGTCCGAATGGCATGACCGTGTATTCGTATATGCCTTATTTGGTGGTAAAGGTAGTTTTCCATTCGTCTTCGTATTTGATTCTGATGTTGTGATATGCGTTTCGGATGTCTAGTTTAGGAAAGACCTTAGCTCCTCTAAGCCTATCGAGGGCTTCTCCTATCAGTGGTAGAGGATATCGGTCTCGTTTGGTGACTTCGTTGAGGCCTCGGTAGTCCACGCATAGCCTGAGCTTGCCGTCTTTCTTCTTAACAAACAGGATTGGTGATCCCCCGTTTGCATAAGAGTCTCAAATCCAGCCCCGGTTCTTGTTGACCCTGATGTATTCTCTTAGTTCTTCCAGCTCTTTTTCGCCCAATGGGTATAGCTTTCTTGCTGGTACTGTTTCTCCTTTTTTGAGGTTGATATCCAAGTCAACCTTTGGTCGGTGGGGTGGTAGCCGAGTTTCTTCTTCTTCCTTGAACATGTCCAGGTACTGGTGGTATTCCCTTAGCACAATGTTTCTGGTTTTGTCTTTTTCTAGTCCTTTCTTGGCCTTGATAGCCAATTTGGTGCTGAAATTGATCCTTTCGATCCTGGTAGGTTCGTTTGTCTTATAATCCCACTTGAGGATTCCCGTGACTTGGCCTCTTCGGTAGAACTTTCCGAATGACGTAGCCGAGATCTCGTTGATCTCAATCTTTTGGCGTTTTGGGTGGTCCGTACTTTCAAACCCTGCTGCGCCTCTCCTAGTAGGAGCCACTTGCTCCACTTCTTCGCATTGTCCTAGGACAATCTTTTCGTATATCAACTGTGCGATACGGTCTCCCGGCTCAACTGTGTAACTGTCCTTTCCCTGGTTGACCAGGACCACCTTGACTTCACCTGTGTAGTCAGCGTCGATTACTCCCGCATTGACAGTAAGCTCGTGCTTGTCTGCTAAACCGCTGCGCGGAGCCACCCGCCCATAGGTGCCTTCTGGTAGTCCTACAGAAATCCAGGTATTGACAATGCCTTGTTCTTTTGCCGGTATCGTAATTCTCTCGTCTGCATACAGGTCATGTCCTGCAGCCTTGGCTGACCCCTGGGTAGGGAGTGTGGCCGTATTGCTCAATCTTTGGATTTTGATGTTCTGGATATCCTTGACCTGGATCGTGGAGAACTGTATCTCCAAGTTCTCTTCCAGGGCTTCCGATTCAGGGACTAAGTCTACTGCTGGCGAGCTGTCGAGGCATACTCTTGTACACCATTCGCTATCAAACGTGATCTTATTGCTTTCCCAATTGATCTTGGGGTTGTGTCTTCTTAACCATGACAGCCCTAGCACTGCCTTATGGTTGGGTAGATCTGCGATTTGGAAGGTTGCCACTTCCCTATGGCTGCCAATGTCCATAGGAACTTCCGCTATATGGGTAATTGGTCCCATAGCTCTCGGCTCCCGGTCCGTAAGGTAGATTTCGCGTATTTCTTTCGCTTTCTTTGTTCGTATGCCGTGTTTGTTGCTGAATTCCTTCTCAATAAAGTTTTCTGTAGCGCCCGAGTCAATCATGCCGTTGATGATGACTGTCTTGTCCTTGCCATGTAAACGCATTTTGACCATGGCATGGTTTTTTTCTTGTTCCAATATTTCCGTATTTGTAAGTGCCATCTAGATGTTGCCGATTCCGATGTTTTTGTTTTTGTTGTCCCGCAGCCCATCTCTTACTGGGGACTTTCTTCGTTTCCCGACTCTACAGGTGTTTCTCTGATCTCCATTTCGTGTAGGTTGGTTCGTGGTTTCCAGCGATTATTGTTGGTCTTGCTGTTGAACTGCCTAGTATAATCCTTCTCATCTCTTGCATTTCGGCAATTACTGAGTCTGTGCCCAGGTCTGGCGCATCCTAGGCATAGGTTGTTGTCCGTTCTTCTTGTAAACTCAGCTCGTGAGAGCTTTAGTCGTGGGCGCCTTCTGGTAGTATCCAGGTCCATTGGGTCGCCTCGGATTTCCATAGTGTTGCCTGACTTCCAGGTTCCGTTATTGTTCCAGGGTGTTTCCTGGTGTTGGATAACGGTACTGTTGTTTCCTTGAAAGTGCTTGATCATGTTGATCCGGTTTTCTTTTTCGATTGCCCAGGCTGCCAGGGCATCAACATTTGCCGCTACCATGTGGTCCGCCGCCCCTGCGTCCTGGAGTGTTCGGTTAATTCCTTTAAGGAATTGGCCTCTTAGTGTACCATCATCCTCATTCGCCTCTGTAGCTGTGAGGCGAAAGTCATTCCAGTATTCCTTGACTCGTTCCTTGCCTTGTCTCAGGCGGTCGAGTTTTGTCCTAGCTGCATTTTCTGCATCCACATCCCCAAACTGGTCTTTGACGGCTGTAGTGAAATCTTCATATGTAGTCCATGTCTCCAGCTTGCGACCCTCTGCAAATGGGGTTATCCAGCTTGCTGCTGCATCCCTTAACAAGCTTGTGACGTAGGTGATGCGTTCTGTATGTCGTGTTTCTTGTTTCGCTTCAAAGTATAGTTTGCATTGCACTAAGAAGGTTCGTAGTTTGGTCCTTGTTCCAGAGAAGGTAGGAGGTTTCTCGACTTTGATCCGGTTGTTGGTTGTTTCTCGCTGGTTGTTTATCAGAGTCAGGATCTCTTGGAACTGTGCAGTTGTAAATCCTGCTAGTTGAATTCCTGCTCCCCCACCGGCAGTTGCTGGTCCCGGTGCTGACATCCTTTCTAGTTTTGGGGTTTCTGGTTCCAGAGATCCTGTTGGTGAGGCCGGCTCAGGGGTCACCGGACTTGTGGTTCTTTGTGACTGGCTTCTGGATAGGTTTGCGCTAATTGCTTCTTTAAGTGCCGGGCCAAGTGTTGAGGTATCGATTTCGCCCTCAGTAAGGTCGATGTCGTTGTCTGTAGAGTCTGCCGTTTTGTAGTTGGGTGTTACTTAGGTGACGCAACCAAATATTACCATCCTATGCTGTAAGCTAGTTTTGCAACAGGTAACTACTTCTCTTTGTGTGGGATGAATATGACCGGGCCGCGGTAATAGTCCGGTACGGGGCGTGGCGCTAATCTCAGCCACCAAGGTAGGAGTACTATTGCAACGAGTAGTACTAGGCGGATTTCCACTATTGCTCTTAGGCCTATGCCTATGTTGTCTTGATAGCTAAACCCTATAGTTCCTATCACACAACGCCAATAGGGGAATGGAACTTTAAAGAGGTAAAGTACTTGTATAGGAAAGAACTTAGATGGTTGCGTGAAGAGTCCTAACTACATGTCGCCTAGAGGTCCTTATATAGGCACTCTTCCCTCAACCCTAACCCTGATGACTCATACCTGTGAGTCACACGACCTCTATGACTCCTAGTGAGGCATAGTATGAAATCCATCAGCTGACTCCTCTGAGTCAACTGCGCCGCGCGCCAACCAATCATTAGTCATATAATAAGTCATGTGCCCTAAAGTGGTCACATGCGCGAAACCCATGACTCATAGTGTGAGTCATGTGCGAAAATCATTACATCATATGACTCACAAATGTGAGTCATGCGCACGATCAACCAATCACAACATAACAATGATTGCACAAGTGTGCATCATGTGAAACCCCATAACTTCTAATGAGTCATAGTACAAAATATAACAACCTTGTGACTTATAACTATGAGTCATGCGAAATTCTTCCTTGCTTAGTTACCAATCGTGACACACCCCCTCCACTCTATTATCAGTTTGTGGTATTTTTATATCCTCAAACCTTTATAGGTATGGATAGGTTTGCTGCTGATAGGATATACCAAATGAAGTCTGGTAAAAGGGTCCTGGCTGCTCACACCTCCCGGTACGATACTGACTAGCTGCTCCCTAGCCTTTACTTCGAGGAGCAAGAAGAGATTCTGGTTCTTGTAATCCTTTAATGTCATGCTAAGGGGTCCATCTGCCTCCCCTATTATACAGACATTGGCTGTCAGAGCCTTGGCTTCTTGATCCGCTTCAGAGTTGACCTTCTACATATCCTTCATACCTATATTCTAGAGTTTGCTACTAACATCCCTCCATCAATGCTAGCATATAGGCCACCCTCGCCTTCAAACAGCTTGGCCGCCTTGCCCCTTACTGAGGTTTGTTCTCCCATTTTGTTATGAATTTCTTTACTTAGTTTGGACTTTGTTAATTTCTTTCCTGACTTGATTATCCTGTATTGTGGGAGTAGTGACAGTACCTTTACAACTGCAAGAGAGTATTGGATATCTCTTTTATGGGTTTGCTTGAAATTTACATTTCATTGTTGCTATAGCATGCCCTGCATGTAAGTTCCTGTCTATTAACAGTAAATATATGAAGTAAAAATTATAATCAAAGTTAACAAAAAAGTATACACTCTGCTCTATCTATCATCATGCAATCGTGAAGAGGACTTATCAATTTCCTAAGTTTTACTCAAAATCTTAACTACTTTACCTACACGCCTTCTTAGACCATCTCATTTTAGAAACAATGATTATAAGTCTAGTTCGATTCAGTTGTCCTCAGAATTAACTACTACTAAGTGTCTATTACTGTTTTACCTTGTTAATAAGGCTCAATCCATGACTTTTGCTCATCTCCAAATCATACCTATGCAATCACACAAGCTCATAAGTAATGCTCTCACCGGTCTAGACCTTGATGATGAGCTTCATCCTCCCTAATACCTCCTCTCCTTCACACAAGCACTAGAAGGCTTCCTCCTAGAGATCAAATTTTACGAATATTTTCAAGAACCCTCAGGGCTCAGTAATCATATACTGATTCCTAACAAATGAGATACCCAAGACATCAAGGACTATTTTTACAGAGCTATGTTCCTGTTGATACCATTTGCTGATTATGCCACAGAAGATGAAGAATCTCCGATACCTAAACCAGTATCCACTCCTGGTATGTACTTTCTGCCTAGGAATTAGAAGGCATCCAAACTCCCATTTAACAAAGACATCCCCACAAGTGACTATATATGGCCAGAGCCAGGTTGTAAATGGGATCAGTTTCGCTTGTAGGAATAAACTATATTCCTTGAGGTTCCCAGTTACTCTTTGCTTGCCAAGTCCTCTTACAACTCAGTAGAGTACGAAAATTAGCTGTAGAGACTCATTTAAGTACCCTTGTACCGCGCGATACTAGAAACTCCATCCTGGAAGGATTGGTAGAATGTTCAGAATATGCATTAGGCTATTTTGACTGAGGCCCCTGTGAGTTAGTAGAGACTAATTGTCTGCACTACTACGAACTGTTCACCCAATGGCAAGTTCAGGCTGAGCAACTTGACCTCCAGGTATACCACATTACAAGAGGTAAACAAATCTGATGTAAAGAACTAAAACCGGTCCATACAGGGTACAAAATCTAGGCTGCAGAGACAATCGCTCTTTACATAGCAATAAATAAAAGGCTGGAAGGCAATCTATGACATCAGTAATAATAGACTACATACCATCTAGTAGTAAAAACTAATTTTCACACTTTCTTTAGTCCCACATGTTAAGAATTTCTTGATCAATTTTGCCAGTTGGAAGAAGCGTTAACCAGTCAAATAACCAAACCTCTGCTAAGCCAAGTCCATTGTTCGGAAGAACACCTGTGGGAGTTAAGAAAACTGCATAAGTGATTTTAACAAGAATACACTAAAAGGGAAACATATATGAATCAGCAGAGTACAGCCACAGACCAGATATATTGCATGTTAACGCAAATAGGCGAGGCAGTAATACAACTACAGTTACTAAAAACCCACCAAGTGGATAGGAAATAGGGGAACCAAAGCTGTGGGCAAACTTTGGCTTAGAAAAATGAACAATAGCTGATGGCACAGAAGGATTCTTCTGTATGCTGTAAAGAGACAAGGTAAAACAAATAGATTGAGGACAAGGAAACAGAAAGGGTAGGTAAAGACCATGACTGCCGCCACTAGCTAATACACTCAATCCCGGACAAAATAACCCTTGCTTTGAGGTTGGTGACAGTCCTTTAAGATACTGGGGTGACCCATCATACTAAGGATAGCCTAGTTGAAAAATGAAATTGGAGGGAGGCGCCTTGTTGGACCAACTGGGGCAGACAGTTGCCTGAAGAAAACTGGTGGCAGGGTAATCCACCATGCAAAGTTGAGTATAAGCCTACTAATGATCTACAAGTAGTGTTACGAAATTGTATAAACTACTTAGAGAGGAATCCATGACAAAGAGGGATGATGAAGATCACATAAAATATGCATTCAGAAGGATAGAAGAAACTAAGGCAGTTCCTTTTACCATAACTTGGCAGGTCAAAATGACAGAAGACCTTAGATTTCTGAAATGCGAGTGAATTATTAGTTGATCACCTTTCGGGCTGACATATATAACATTTCACTATACTGCATAAAGGACAAAGAGCCTTAGCCGAAATACTTGAGGTTCAATATGTTGGTGATATAGAACAGTATCTCCTTTCCTTAAATAAGAATAACAGTAAAGGAAAGTATCAGGAATTAACTCGTGGACCTCAATTCAACGATGGCTGCCTATTGAAGCAATGAAAACATTATTCTATAATAGGCATAACTTTCATAGTAAATTGATTAAGGCAGTTTAATGGGTCATCAAAGTAGAAAAATCATTCACAGAGCAACAAGGGCTATTCAAAAAGGGTGACCACAGACCAGGAGACAGATGAAGGATCAAGAGTGAGGAAGAACCCAACCACAGCAATATGAGTACTGGAAACAAGAAGTATAACACTTATACAGCTGCTGAAAAAGTTACATACAAGTTGAAAAAAACAAGTAGATAAAGAGAAAAGTACACATTCTAACCAAAATGTTGATCATTCAAATTGGATTGAAGTTCATAAAGAAATCTACGAGCAAAATACAGAGCAAAGGATATTGGCAAACCAGTGTACTTGATGTGTATTATCTAACCATACTTAGAAGTACTCTCGTAGACAGAGCCAAGTATCAATAACTGGACACCAGTAGGACCAAACAATACCCATATACAAAAGCCCCAAGATGTTACAAATTCCAAAGAGTGAACCTATTCCCTATACAGGGTAAGCAATCTCAGTCAGCAAATAATATCTGTGAACAACAACCTTGCTCAACCGTAATTATGTATGCAATCACTGGCAGTGTTGCCATCCCAGTACTTAATGCTGGTCTATCTACCACAATTATAAATATCAAGGTTGCAACGACTTCAGTAGAGTCCTACTAACAGGAAAGCCGCAATTCAAAATCGAAAAATGAAAAGGAAGTGTGAGAAGAACAGTTTGGCGGGATATATGGGTACCACAAACCTAAGAATAACAGGGGAGCAATAATCGATTGACCTCAGTACTGATGATATAGTCTCCATGTATACTGGAAACCTCAAACTTAAATTGAAAAAGTGGAATAGAACATCTGGTGAAAATTTGACCTTAGGATGGAAGATAGTAGTTCACACACCTTAATCCTAATAGTGTTCTAAATCCCAAACAGGATCCATAGGACAGCAGATAGACTATACCTAAATCCAGGAACTCCTAAGATTTATAGGAAGAAACTTTTCATGCATAGATTATGAGAAACCCTCTAGGAACAATAATTGAAGTATTAGGTAGCTGGATGACAGCAGGAACACGAAAACAGAAATGGGGTACCTGAAAACCTAGACAACAAGGAAGAAAGTGTGAACGTATAGCTGGACCAAACATAACCTATGAATGTGAGTATAACTGTCCTGAACCACACCTTTAGAAAGTGAATATACTACAATTGTAGACATTTATTTGAAATCAAGGCGATACAGGAAGAATCTAGTAAGCATATGAAAGAATACTATCTCTTGAATATACGAATTTGGCTCCAATTAAGCAAAGGCAGTTATATGGGAACAATTCGGCAAGAAGTCAAAACCGCAGGCAGGGGGCTACCTAGAATCTCAAGAGGTAGGTTCATTTTCGCAAGTTTGTCATAGGAGGCTTTTGTAATCGAAACTAGGCAGGCGTAGTAACAAACATCCTAGTTACTAGAGAAACTGGAACTGTATAGCAATGTCACAAATGTGACCCACTCTGGCCATCCACCTCTCATAAAAGAAACTTCTACCATAAGCACCTACAGTACAATACCATACAATCCAGGCAGGTAGGCAACTATTGAACTAAGTGGGAAATATATGTTAGTATTGATCTTATTAGACTCAGGATCTAATATCTTTATTATCAACAAACAACTGGTAAAATTGTTCAACATACCATATATTAGAAACATACATGCAGTGGCTATTTTAAATTTAGAAGACAGCAGAGTCCTAAACAGAGGAAAACACTTTATAATGCTACTTCTATTAGATATTAAAAAAAGAAATACACAAAGGTTACACATTTCCAGAGAGATTGTAGCAGCTTGGCAATATAATATAATTATTCTTTTAAGGCTGTGGCACCAAGAGCACCAACTTTTAGATAATGACAATTCTCACAAATGGGAATTTTAGGACACAAAGTGTCACTGTTATATTCAGGAGTAGGACAAGACAATATTTCTGAATAGAATGGAACAGAGGACAATGGCCCACAATCACAGCATGTAGGTAGGATAAAGCTTGTATGTGGGGAAGAAGAAAAGTTATATTATTGCTACAAGAAGAATATCATATTGTTAGGTACACACAATCTCCTGAAAAGAGTTTGAGATTTATAAAACTTAAGTGAGAACCTGCACAGCTCTATCATGCCCCTCCCGCTCCACCGTTCGCCACGCAAGTTAACACAGGCACCATGTGTAGTTGATCACAGCCTCTCAAAAATGTGTGATTATAGCATCTCTTGTAAAACTGGGTATGTAGTCGCCATCTATCAGACCGGATACTGTCCTCAGGGTATACAAGGGGCTTTTCTGGATACCTAACCAAGGTGGAATGAAGCGATTCCATTAAGTACAAATTGAGCTACAGCCGCGGTTAAATAACAGAGCCCTTGTAGTCACTGAGGGAAGATGAGGGTTAAAAGTAGTAGGCCACTATAGTAACCAACAACAGCTTGCAGATACCCTAAAACGATGGCATCATAGTTAAGGGACCTACCGGAAGAGGTTAATGAGGAAAGTTAGTCCAAATGTGAAGGTATTAGAGTGATCGTAGATACAAGTCACTCAAAAACCCATCTGCAGAGCCAGATAAGCTGGCACACAGCCGACATGGTTGATAACCAAGCTAGCCACTTGGCATTCTAAGAAGTTATTTGCAAGTTCCAAACAGGAGGACCTAGTTTAAATCAGTAGAAGATGATATGACATCTCTAGCCGAGTGGGGTAACACACCCTTGGAGAAGGATGAGGTCAGACAGTACTCTAAGCTGTGTGGAGAGCAGAGTTCTCAAAGGCAAACAATGATCGCACTTGGATTGGGATGGACAATATCAAGAGGATTACGTAATTAGTTTAGGGGGTAGATATAGTCTGGGAATATTCAGACACAGGATATCAATATCCTAGTGCCTCCTGAGCTTTAACCATCATTAAGCAAGGGAGAAGAGATCTTATCAATATCATAAGTTTTACTTAAAATCTTTATTAATCTACCTACAAGCCTAGCTAGACAATCTCCATCAATGAAGAAAGTTTATGAGCCTAGTCTGATTCTCTTGCCCTTAGAATCGACTACCCTTTACACATAGGTAAGGAAAGTGGTTCTTCCTGAAACTGCAAAAGATCTTGCTGCCAGAAGAATTCTTAACTATGTAATTGTACAAATCTCAAGAGGAGTGCCTTCTTGCGGACCAATTTATTCAATATCTGCTTATTAGCTTGATTTGCTTAGAGAATACTTGCAGAACATTCAGGACTAAGGAAAAATTGTTGAACATAAGTACCAGACTTGCTCTTCAATTAGTTCATTCCTAAACCTGAAGGATGAAGGGGACTGTGTGTGGTCTACCATGAACTAAATAAGTTAACAATTGCAAAAAGTAGCCACTATGTTTAATGTACAAACTGTGAGATAGAGTCGCTAGAGCCACAATATTCCCAAAACTCATTCTCAAGGACAGTTACCCCCTTTTAACTATGAAAGAAGGTAATCATTGAAAAACTTCATTTTGTGCTCGATATAGCCAGTTTGAATACCATGTAATGCAATTTAGATTAGTCAATACACCTGCTGTGTTATAAGCAATAACACCATATTCTATTCACATTCCTTGATGATAAAGTAGATGTGTACCTCAATGATATTCATATGTCAAGCACAAGGGAATGAGGGACTGGAATCCAGCAATGTATTGACCTGAAAATTATGGTGAGGAAGTACTCATATCCTTCCGGCCACATTGTGGAGCACACACATCACCTGTGTTGCCGATGGTAAAAAGTGTCTCCTCAAACTAAAACCGAAACTGGCGCCCCTCTTGTAACACTATATAGGTCGTTGCTGTCGGCCTCACTGGATGCAGTTTATAGGGTATATGAAGAGGGAGACTCAGATAAGTAAATGCAACTAGAAACCAAGTGCATAGGATCCGTGTCTGCTGAGTCACTTTCCATTCTGTACTACCTTCGCTGGCAGGGACTTAAAGTAATAGGGCATCTGTTGCGAAATTGAGTATATGATATATGGGGTCCAGGGAAAATATGAGAGCCCACTGGCACCCTGAAAAGATGCGTGGCTTGGACAATGGACTTAGTGAAACAGGTTGGGAAGGAGAGCCATAGCTATATGATGCGGTATTGGACCGATTGTAAGTTTTAAGTCATCCTGAAAGCCATCTGCAAGACATTTGTGAAGCCGGTAGACTCCAGATATAGTACCAGCCAGGTTAGCTACTTGGAGTTCTATGAAACCATTTGTAAATTCCATGATGCACTGCCTAGTATTAACTATTAGAATAAGAGACTACATCTCTGGCTTATGAAAGGTTTCCACCATCAGAAAATAACCAGCCCTAATATGTAGATAAGGTGTAGGGGGGAACAATATTCACAGGGTCAATGGATTATCACACTTAGGTTCAAAGGAACAAAACAGTTGGAAAACTACATGAAGGTATACAAGTTATAAGTAGTCCACGAATACTCAGAGGCAGGATAAAAATATTGAAGTGCCTCCCTGGATTTAGCCAATCCTTCTCCTACAGTGACCTGGCTCAACTAGGATACTTACTTCGAATTACCCCAGCTATATTTACTAGATTCTGCCCCAATGGCACTTGCAGACCAGGAAACTTAGACCTTATTTTTGCGAATCCCTCATTTGCACCCTTCATTACTTCCTGGGGTGATACCCTCCCCCAAACCCACTCTGACCATGTTCCCATCACAATCATGCTTTCAACAACCCTTTTTAGGCCAGCCTGACCCTACCCCAAACTTTGTCAGAGCTGATTGGTCCACCCAGTCACCTCTCATTAAGGACTTGTCTGTCCTACCAACTCCACCATTCCTGATATCAGCCTTCATGGGTGCGAGGTTGGATCGCCACCTGCGCACCTACAATACTTGAATATCACCACATCTCTAACCTGGGCACTTTTTTCAGGTCAAAGCCCTGGTAGACTGATGAATTGTGACAGCTCCGCCAGGCTCTGAATAGTGAAGCAAGGATGTCACGCTTGTCTCCCTACCTAACAATTTCTGATACTGTCTGTTCCTCCTGCTTTGTATTCTTTAAGGCGATCAAAAAGCCAAATCACCACTTATGAATACATTTCTCTCCTTCCTGGACTTAAAGTTAGTTTGGACAGCCTGCCAAATTGCCAGAGGTCACCTCAGTGCACTCTATATAACCTTTCCGAACCCTTCATGACCTACCAAGGTTAATACCTCACTCTTACATTATTTTTTCCCCCTATGGATCCCTGTAACTACCCCTAGATCAGTTGGTATGGCTTACCGAACCTCAGCCCAGCCAGTGGTCCTACTAGGACGTGGACAGGAACGGTACCAGATACCTGCAAAGTGACATAGCAACTATAAGTACCTTTCATAAAGAAAGGGTACTTAGGTACCTAGTTAGATAGGGTAACCCAGCAAGGCCGGGTAACCTTGGTGCACACTTAGGTATGGTAACCCTGCTAGACAGGATAACCCGGAGCTACAGTCAGGGAGTGTAGCCCTCTTGAGTAGGGTAACCCGGAAGCATGGTATGGCAGGGTAACCATTTAGATAGGGTAACCGATCTCCACAGTTGGGTAGGGTAACCACTTAGGCAGGGTAACGGGGGAGCCTTAGGAAAACATGGTAAGCAGTGTAGACGCTGCCGGGCGTGATACATTCGTATAACCAGGTATTTCTAGCTCGTGGAATCGCGTGTAACAAATAGGTCAGTTACGCAGAACCTTCTGGTAATGCAAAGGGGCGTTACACAGACTTCCACAGCGATTTGTACCACGATAGGGCCCAGATACCCTACCTTGGGGATCGCGGGTGAAATCGTGGACCTCAAGTTACCCTCCCCTAACGTTACGCGAAACGCGAAATCCTACTACAAGTTACCCTCCCCTAACGTTACGCGAAACGCGAAATCCTACTACAAGTACTGCAGGGTGTTTGGAGTGATTTTGGCGCGTCCAACACCCCCTTGCGGCTCCCACGTTCGCCCCTTGTGACAGGTGGGAAAGGGTGACAGTTGATATAAGCCTAACAAAACTGAGAAATCGAAGGTGGCAGCGTAACCCCGTATACGTCACTCCCGTCCTTCCGACCAGATGCTGTCCGCAGGATATATATAGGGGTGGGCGACGGCCGACCCGGGCAAGTTGTTAGTATTGACATCAGATGGCCTTCCGAGGGTACTCTAGGTGCCTATAATCCCAATGGGAGGTATGGGGGTCCCACGGAATAGCTATCTGAGAGTGGGGGATAAACGGAAATTTGTCTGGATATAACTCTACTATTTACACAGCGATAGCCTAGGCGCTATACCATTACTGAGGGACGTTACAGGACTCTAAGAGACATTCAGTCTTATCACGGCTAAGGTGATCCCTGAACGGTTGGCTATAGGTAACGCCTATTAAGCCAACTCAGTAAAGACACTTACCGAGGCAGTTATGCAGTCACAAGAAAAGCTGCCGATAGGCCAAGTAGACACAGTTGACTGGGGTGCTTGCATAGACGCAAAAGCCATAGGGCTACTGAGTCTCATACCTAGGTTTGGGTTCAAAGTCGGATTGTCAGTTGTCTATGGACAAGACGGCGATCGGAAAGGTTTTACTCTCCTGCAGGCATAATCAAAATGCATTGCAGAAAACCTTTATGATTGAACGGACTCAACTTATCCGAGCGATCCACAGGCCCTGAAGTTAATTCCGGAAGGGCCATGTGTCAGATGATCCCTGAGTGGAGAAGGGAGCTCTCTTAACGGTCGGAGTAGGGATGGGTGTCATTGGCTTTATAATTCTACTTAAGTAAACGCGAACGGCACTCTACTTTGATAACCAACTATCCTCGCGAGAAGACTTGAATTGAGTGAAGCTCTGGCTTAACGATATTAAGTTTTATCATTTGATTCAATTATTTTATCTTTACCTACGGTGAACTTTGCGTTGAGTCTTTTGGTGCAGTCGCAACCTTAGGATCCATCTTCCTATAGGGTGCCCCCATTACAGTATATCGTTAAGCTCTTCGCTTAACACTCTCCTGAGAATTGTTGCTCCTCGTGACCCCTTTCTGACATTTACGAGTACTGGTAACCTTGTCAGGAACAAGTAGCCCAGGGTGGCAAGTATTATGTCTGAAATGTCTCTTACGCGTTCACAACGGACTACCGTCCCTCCCACCCTAGGTCCGCTCTTGGACTACGATGTTATCGCAGACCTAACGGGCCTGGGTTGGGAGGCGGTTACGAAGTTACTTGAAGTGGCACCCATTGAGGTGCCTGAGGAATGTCAGACCATGGTGGTCCCCTATCCTAGGGCACTCATGGAATCCATCACCCACAATCCCTCCGTGATGGTACCTGAGGCGGTCCCTGAAAGGGTTACTTTTTAACATTTTACACACGAAGTGTTTGAGAATTACATCCTACATGAAGTAGGCCGAAGGTTCGTGGAAGCACAGTCCTAACTCGAATGTTTTGTGGAGGCAAAGCAGACCTATTTTCCAGAGAAAATGGTCAACATGGCCACTGACTGGGTAAAGAAGGTCCAAGATGCTTATCGCCAGCAGGTCATAACAGCGCAAGCGCTGAAGGGGCGCCTAAAGGCCCTCGAGTTGGCTGTGAGTCAAGGAATCAGCATTGATTCCGAAAATGATGTGATTATGGAGCAAGCTCCCCTGCCTCTCCCTGTCCGCACTTGACCGATCAGTTTTGCCCCACACTTTGCGGAAGCCATGGCAAATGTCACATGGCATGAGCATTTAACGCCACATGCCAGGGAAGCTTTGGGACTTGGCCTCACTCCAGGCACATCGCGGGTATCACCTTTTGCCCTCGCTGTTGAAGCCCGCCTAGCCAGCCGATCTCTGAGCCCTTCTGGCTCAGGCACGGTGTGGAGATCTTCACGCCTCGCAGGGGTAACAAAGGACAAGAGACCCGTAAAACCTAAAACTAGGACCGCCGTTGCAGCCCTACCGGCTGAGCCATTAACGCCAACTATAGTTTTAGAAGCTGAGCGACTATATGCGGTGGCAGAGGCAACTCCCTTGCCAGCCACACCACAAAATCCGGCACTGCTTGTCCTCCCGACAGCACCGCCGGCTCCAGCCAAACCTCCGGGCAGCGTCAGGAGGACTGGGTTTCTAGGGCCAGAAGCGCAGTCGGCTATGGCTTATTGTTCTCCTGCTTGTAGGATCGAGGGAAGACCTGATGGGAATATCGCATTTCACCATAGCCCGCCATGTACGAAAGGGACCGGTGAACCGATAATGCAAAATCCCAAAGGTCTGAAGTTGTAAAAGACCCATTGTTGTTTCTGTGGTTCGGAAGACCATACGGATGTTGGAGCTTGTCCCCGCTTCCAACAGTTAGTTCAGAGGGGAGTGGATAAGATCCTTGCTGCTAAAGGTCCTCCATCCCCCGCACCTCCCACAAGCCTGTGTTCCCCTCCGAAAGCTTCTCTCCTAGAAGCCAGTCACGAAAGCTCGGAGGACCGCTTTAGCGGATATGAGAAAGCATTGGGACTCCGCGGTGGAAACACTAGTAGAGGAAGTGGTAGCAAACCACCAGGTGGTGGAAACGTCGGCGAAACAGGAGAACCGGGTGATTCCGACTCCTCGAGTAGGTGCGACGAATCCTCCTCCTCCCTCCCCGATCTCAGCAGATTTCTGGGTCGACGTAAGTCGCTCTGGAATATGGCTAAGAAGCGACGGTATGATGAGCGGTGTCAAGCCTTGACAGACTTTCTTCGAAGATCCAACAAGAAATCCCACACTCGGCAGAAGAAGCCCGCGAAGTTGGGGATCAAGGGGTTCAATTGAGTCCCACTTGACCCGCAGCGATTCATCCAGGATGCGGAGATTAGGTTTGACTACTATCGACACTGTAAGCTGTCTGTTATGGATAAAGTCAGCCTGATCATCGCGCTTCTTAAAGGGGCCGCAAAGTAATGGTACAACAGCATCCATATGCACATTAGCCAGGATGCCGCTCAACGGGCAAGAGTGAACTTTAACCCAGGCAATGAATTGCGTACTTGGGCAGGCTTCCGAAAACGCCTAGAGTCCAGTTTCGGTGGTCACTCAGATCGTGATCGCGCTGTTCGTGAGTGGAATGGTTTGGCTATGAAGCCAGGAAAGGTAGACCAATTTGTCGATGAACTCATTCGCTTAACCAGTGAGTTGCATTATGACGCGGTAGTAGTGAAGGACAAGACCCGCATTGGCATGACCGCGGAATTGAAAAATACTTGGGGACTGAAAACTCCACACCTGCAAGCATACATCGATTACCTAAGCCTGCTTCGCAACACCGGCCATCAGCTGGAAGACGTTGCATCCTTTAACAGAACGGTTGTTAAGGAAAAGCCTACCACCCACGTTCGAGGAGATGACAGGTCCGCGGTCGCTATGCGACAACGAAAGAAGGAGCGAGGCCCTCGGAACCGATATCCCCGGCCTCAAGCGAGCACGGCCAACCCCTCCCGGGTTAAGAAATCAGACTATGAAATAAAACAACGGAATATTCCAACTACTATGATTGACTAACGCCATCGGTTAAAGCAATGTTCGCGGTGTGGAACCGAGAGTCACTTTTGGAAACAGTGTACTGCTCCAGAACCCGTAGTGCAATCAATCAAACCCACACGCAAGCGGTCTGCTTCTGAGGCTAAGCATTTAGCACCTAAGGTATCTAAACATCGTCGCATTGCAGCTCCACCCCCTGTTGTCCTAAGGGTTACCGAGGTCCGCGGCTCCCCTCCGATTTTGGAGGTTGATACCGATGGAAGTAATTAGGTATGCCCTTTAGGCAGTGTCACAGAAACCAGAATGCTGACTACCACTCTTTGCATTAAGGCGCAGAGGAAAAGGGTAGAAGGAAAGGGAAATTGGACTAGGTGAGTCCCCTCACCCTTACAAAAGAACAAGGCTGATCCGCCACTGTTAGGACAGGATGGGATAATGGGTTTTCTTTTGATAAGGTTTTGCAAGGGTTTATTTCTTATTTCCTTAGTTGTTTACTTTCGTTGGGGAAGACCGATTGAGATGGTCTGGTTTCATTGGTTTTGTTTCACTTATGTATATCAATCAGGCAGGACTTGATTAAGCAATTGAACTTATTTTACAAGTTTACCTGAGGAGGGTTAAATACCCGAAATCTCGCAAGCGTGATAGTAAACACCCAAATTTTATTATATAACGTGAGATACAATATGACGCTTAAGCGAACAAAACCTGTTAGCAAAGATAGACCCGCTAAGCGGCCGAGGCTAGTTGGCCCGCCGCCCCACACTAGGTCAATACAGTTGAAAGTCCGCTTGGACAGGAATTTCAAGGAGCATAGATATAGTAAGGAAGCCTTACTTGTGTTGGACAGTGGCGCTACGGGTGCCGTGCTAAGTAGTACATGGGTTAAGAAAGCCCAATTACCATGTATCCGTCGGAAACATCCGACACCAATCTCTGATGCAAGTGGCAACCAAACTCCAGGGTCCAGGGAACATTACACCACGACGGTGATAATGAAGATAGGCGACCATGTGAATGATATAAGGTTCGAACTTGCGGATATGCCGGACACCAAGGTAGACAGCTATCTTCCGATGTCGTGGTTAAAGGACCACAATCCCGATATAGACTGGGAAACTGGTATTCTGAAGTGGCGTTCAGAATACGGTAAGACAAACTGTCTTGTCGCTAAGCGACGAATGGAGTTCATTACTAGTGAAGAACTCCTAGCTGAGGATAGTAGTCAGGTGTACCTTTTAGGTATGGCAATATATACTGGAGAAGTTGGCAAGGACATTAGCGTCAGCCTACTACCAGAATATAGGGATTATGCAGATATTTACAGTCAAGAAAATATAACTTCCCTTCCCCGGCATACTGAGTTTGATCACAAGATCGAACTCGAGCCGGTGGCCAAACCGCCATCGGGGCCCATATAACCCCTTACTAAGCCAGAATTAGATGTACTATATGACTACATCCGGGAAATGGAGGAACAAGGGAAATTCCGGCGTTCTACGTCGTCTGCCGGAGCCCCTGTCCTCTTTGTGCCGAAACCAGATGGAATGCTTCGGTTATGTATCGACTATCGAGGACTTATTAAGATAGCTATTATCAACAAGTATCCTTTGCCTTTGATGAACGAGCTACGAGATAGGCTAGGGAAAGCCACAGTGTTCACTAAGCTGGACCTGAAAAATGGCTATTATCTCATCCGGATGGCACCGGGTGAAGAATGGAAAACCGCCTTTAAGAGTCGTTATGGCCTGTACGAGTATACGGTAATGCCGTTTGGGCTATGCAACATACCATCTACCTTCCAGAGTATGATCAATAGCGGATTCAGGGATATGCTTGATGCAGGAGTCATCGCCTATATGGATGACATCTTGATATACTCAGAGACGATCGAAGAACATGTTTCGTTAGTTCGTCAGGTAATGGAGAGACTACGCAAGGCAGGTCTTTGCGTTAGCATAAAGAAGTCCACCTTCCACCAAAGGGAAGTTGAATTCCTAGGGTATAAGATATCTGAGCATGCGATATCTATGACGACTCGTAAGGTAGAGGAGATCAAGGCTTGGAAGACTCCTCAGAAAGTAACTGACGTCCAAAGCTTCATGGGCTTTGCGAACTTCTATCGTCGATTCATCAACGGGTTTAGTAAAGTGGCCAAACCTCTGACGGATTTGACCAAGAAGGATGTAAAGTGGGACTGGTCGCACCCTTGTGAGCGGTCATTTGAACATCTAAAAGAGTTGTTCACCACTGGTCCAATTCTGACACACTTTGATGGCTCTCGTCCAACTAAGTTGGAGACAGACGCCAGTGATTTCGCATTGGGTGCTATGCTATCCCAATTATGTGATGACCAGAAATGGTACCCAGTGGCCTATCACAGTAGGAAGTTCCTGCCTGCAGAGGTGAACTACGATGTTAACGATAAAGGGATGACAACGATTGTCGATTGCATTCAAGGAATGGGATCATCTATTGCGCTCGGTGGAGGACCAAATTGTGGTATATACAGACCACAAGAATCTGGAGTACTTTAATAGTACCAAGGTCCTACACCGGAGGCAACACAGCTGGGCGGAATTCCTACAGCCGTTTAAATTCAAGGTGGTATACCGTGAAGGCCGGCTTAATGAGAAGGCAGATGCGTTATCGTGGCGTAGGGACTACCGCCCGGAAGGGGGGAGTGATCCTCTGCCACAAATATTTTTTCGGCCTGGGCAGTGACACATACAGCAGGAACGAGACCTCCTGCGCCCACTGATGCTACTTACTTGTCAAGGGTTTCGCCTGCAGTCTGGGTTTCTGACAGACTTGCGTGCTGCTGCGAAACTAGATCAGGCATACCTGGTAGTACTGAAGAAAGTGGTTAACAAAAGTAACACTGTGGATGCCCATTTCGATGTGGAAAAGGACTTGCTCACCTATAAGAATCGGTGGTATGTTCCGAAAGACGAGGGGCTTAAGCGAACAATCATGGAAGCCGAACATGATTCACGCATCGCTGGACACTTAGGAACATACCAGACAATAGCAGGAGTTAAGGCAAACTTCTACAGGCCGAGAATGGAGGAACACATCACTGAATATGTTCGGACCTGTGATGTATGCCAAAGAAGCTAAACGATCAGGCATAAGAAGTTTGGCTTGCTTGAGCCTATTGAAGTTCCGATGAGACCATGGAATGC
>QFET01007323.1:0-11507 GCA_003316355.1 Tuber calosporum | reverse complement strand
CTGAGTCTCATACCTAGGTTTGGGTCCAAAGTCGGATTGTCAGTTGGCCATTGACAAGACGGTGATCGGAAAGGTTTTTCTCTCCTCCAGGCATAATCAAAATGCATTGCAGAAAACCTTTATGATTGAACGGACTCTACTTACCCGTGCGATCCACAGGCCCTGAAGTTAATTCCGGAAGGGCCATGTGTCAGATGGTCCCTGAGTGGAGAAGGGAGCTCTCTTAACGGTCGGAGTAGGGATGGGTGTCGTTGGCTTTATAATTCTACTTAAGTAAACGCGAACGGCACTCTACTCTGATAACCAACTATCCTCTTGTGAAGACTTGAATTGAGTGAAGCTCTGGCTTAACGATATTAACTTTTTTCATTTGATTCAATTATTTTTATCTTTACCTTCTGTGAACTTTGACTTGAGTCTTTTGGTGCGGTCGCAACCTTAGAATCCATCTTCCTATAGGGTGCCCCCGTTACACTTCTTGCTAACTTTCTGCTATGGAATGAGTCATAGTATACTCTCTCAGGGAAGGGTCCTTGGCCAACCAATGGTTCTGATCCAACTTTAGAGGCATCAGTCATGAGGTATATTGGATCAGCTTATGTCTCATATGAGATGGGGCTGAGGGGAATTGAATCCTTAGCAAGGTGCTTAATCTGGTTGAAGGCTTCCTCATGCAGGGATCGCTATTCCAATACTCCTTGGGAAATTAGGTATGAGAGTAGGGCAGTAGTAAAGACAAGGTGTGGAAGGAATTATGCATGAGATATGACAACTTCAATAAAGATCTGAACATCTTTTTTCAATTTGGGTATGGGCCAGTGTAGCATGGACTGAACTTTTTCAGGGTTTGCATGAACCCCTCTTTCATCTATAAGATGTGATGAGAGTGAGAACTTGGAGGCGAAGAATTTGCAATTGGCTGGCGATGCTTTAATATGGTGGTGCTTCAGTCTTTTCAAGACTGATCTGATATGCAAATTATGGTCCTCAACTGTTTCTAAGTAGATATGAATGTCATCCATGTATGCCTAAATGAAATTTCCAATAAATCCATCTAAGACAAACTCTATAACTCTCATAGATGTAGCAGTGGCGTTGG
This sequence comes from Tuber calosporum, assembly GCA_003316355.1. Classification (NCBI taxonomy): domain Eukaryota; kingdom Fungi; phylum Ascomycota; class Pezizomycetes; order Pezizales; family Tuberaceae; genus Tuber; species Tuber calosporum. The sequence goes on along the minus strand of QFET01007323.1, from coordinate 10,408 downwards.
CATCTCCTAGCAGCATATCTCTGCATACAAAGTATCCAAAGTGTGTCATTATGGTATTGTATTTCTCATTGAAAGGGAGAAATCGAATTTCGAAGTACCAATTTGCTAGGTCTATGGTGGATCTGAACTTTGCTAAGACAACAGTTCTGAGTATTATGCATGGGTTGGGAATCACTACATGGTCCTTGATAGTATTATCATTTCTGGTTACAAGGTCTGCAAGCAGTCTGATTTCGCATTTGGGTTTCGGCTATGGGAATAGGTTTACTGGGTTGTGTGCCTTGCATGCGTAAATGATTCCTTTTGCTTTCCAGTCGTCGATTATTGCTTTCTATACTGGCATTATCTGTTCTCGGAATGTGAAGAATCTTGGGTTATGGTCCTTAATTGAATCCTTCAGCTGGATGTGTTGGTTGACATCTCTCATGGGTGGTAATTCCACAGTTTTCATGCTAGGGAATACTGTAGGACACTCAGAAATGAAGTTAGGGGCATCTGCTTCATTCATGGCTGAAAATCCTGCATTTATTGCTTTCTTGCAGGTCAAGGTGATTCCTTTATCAGTGAAGGTGATAAGAGATTTTCCGCAATCTATTACAGCATGGTATGCAGTAAGGTAATGCATTCCAAGGAGATATCATGGTTGTCCTGAGAACAGACTAAGGTTTCCTAGAGATTGCTGCTTTCATTCTCGATCTGTATGACAGGCTTTGCCAAATAGTTGATTGCTTAGTGTGATCCTTTAACTGCCCTCTTTAGGTTGATAGAAGTTTCGAGGTTTTTGTTATAGATTTGGTGGGTATTGGCAATCTTTCCCGATATCATGTTGTCTCTTGTAGTTCCTGTATCGAATAATGCCTTGGCTAACTAGCTATTGACTGGGATGTATACTTCGAGGGCTTAGGATCCTGTTCTACTAGGTCCTGCCTGGTTTGTGGTAACTGTAACTGATTCCTTCATATGAGGATCCTCTTCTTGGGAGTAGTATGTTCTACTGATATTCTGGGGTCTCCTAGATCCGCCAGGGCCTCCATTTCCTCACTGCTGGGTGCTCCTAAGCCTCTTCTTCTCAAAGCAGTTATCAGAGTAGTGTCCATGTTTTTCACAATAGTAACAGTCATTATCTCTCCTGTGCTGAGCCTTCTCAGTTTGGGAGACTCTGGGATGCTGAGAAGTATTGTTGGAGAACCTTGGTTGATTTTGCAGGGTACTATACTGGGGGCCCTTGGGTGCTTGTTGGGAAACTGCATAAGAGGTTGCATTTCCTAGACGATTTTGGTTTCCATAGAGTCCTGTAGAGTGGGCAATTAGATCTCGTTTTTCTGGTATCTCTAATTGCTGGTCAAAGGAGGAGTCTGAAGTGATGAGTGGGCTCAGTTCGCACTTGAGCTTGATATCCATTGCATCTTGATGTCTCTGCTTCACGGAAAAGTTCGAACTTGTTGCTGGAGCGAGACAGTCTCTTAAAGTTTCAAGTCTGAATAGAGTGTCGGTAATATGTGCTGTTCTCCAGCGTTTAGTTTACTTGATGTGTAGCCACTGTTCATAGATGGTATCTGTGGATGTACAAGGAACGAAGTAGGCCTCGAATTTCTATTTTAGTCCAGCAACAGAATTGTCTCAATGGGATTCTTCATATGGGGTGAATTTATCGAGGGCTTTCTCTCTCCGATAGGCTCCATAGTATTACAGGTATTTAGAACCATCGTCAGTTATGCCAAAGCTGGCACTGTATCGATGCACTATGTTGAACAAATAGTTGATTCTCAGTGGCACTCAATCTTTTCCATCTCCTGTAAATGTAAATGGTGCAAGCCATTTAGGACGATTATTTCCCTCTGGGGGGACTGACATGACGATGGGCCGACGGCTTAGATGGCTTGGTGGATTTGGTGGACTAGGTAGTCGAGGTGGACTTGGTAAATCGTCAGGTGAAGGGCTTGGTTCGATTGGTTCTCTCGGTAGACTAGGAGGTCTAAGTGGCGAAGCTGGGGGTGCTTGTCCTGGGGTATCCTCTTGAGCAGAATCTTATTCTGATTCTAAGATTGGTTCTTTCTTGGATTAGACTTCTTGGAGGAGCTGTTCTTGGACATGTGCATGGACTTGGGCTTGGACTTGGGCTTAGTGTGGAGCTTGGGTTTGGTCTTGGTCCTCTTCTTTGCTGCTGCTATCTACTTAAGATAGTTCTGAATCCACAGATGCTGGTTATGAAGTGGGTACTGTCGCTTGACTTTGTAGTCCTGAAGAGGATAGTACCGACCCTCTATAGAAGTGCCTTCTAGTATCTGTTGGAAGCGAAATGGATGCCAGCAAAGGTAACCTGGTCTCACCAGGTGTCCGCTCAAGGCCTTCTTGCAAACAGCGAGGTGTACTTGTACTGTAGGGCAAGGTAGGTGAAGGGTGTTCAGTCCTCTGCCGAAGATCAAAGGTATAGTTGAGTTTAGGTCAAAAGTTTTAACATACTCCTAAGTATCTCAAGAATCCCAAAGGGTCTCTGAAGATACTATTAGGATAGGGGGAGAAGCATTGATGCATAGGTCTTCAATAGTCAAGGTGAAAGGTATGTAACTAATAGAGGGACAGTTCAACTTCTAGTATCAAGGATCATAGTCCTGTAAGGCTTGAGAGTCTGAATCCTTAAAGCATTGCAGGCTCTTTAAATACAAAAGATTATAACTAGAAAACTTTAACAAAAGCGCAAACATCCTGTCGTACAACATGCTAACAGAGGTAGCATAATAAGGTACCCATATTCCAAAAACAGAGGTTTAAAAGGGACAGGCTAGAGCTAACAACACAAGTAATAGAATCTAAAAAGTAGGGACAGGCGATCACTAAGACTATACAAATCTGGTTGGTATATCATGAGGATAGCATTACCCAAATGGGTAGAAGCAAGCAGGATTAATGATAAGCAAAACCCGGACAGAATAACCAGTAAGAAGTTATAACCAAGTTGGAAGCGACAATCAAATATTAGCGCTTATCAGGTATGAATCAAAATAAGAAATAACTAATATCAAGTCTGTAGAAATAGTGGAAATATAGTAGGATTCCGTTACAATTACCATACTTGTTCAATAGCCTAGGAGACAGCTTTCTGTATATGTAAACTTTGGGATATAGTCAAAGGTATGACACTACTACCAGAAGTGCAAAAAAAGAAAAATCCTAAGCAAGGTCCTTATTCATGCAAGTAGTATCAGACTGGTACTATCGAAATAACCAGGCAGTCTGCCTCCAGTTCCAAGTCGTACATTCATCATTCCATAGTAAGATTGCTATATTCTATCTTGCCTCGGACATGTAGAAAGCTGCTGAAGACCAATTCGATAAACCCACAATAATAACAATAAACCTCCTTCTCTTTGAAGCTCCCAGGGTAATCAAGTTCACTTCTAGACCTAATTTCTCAGACCAGGTAACTTGCTTTAGGATATACATGGGATATCCTTTCACAAAGAAGTGTAGATCCAAGAAAAGAAGAAAATACTCACAATGAATTCCTAACCTTTATGAAAACAGTTCCCAAGTTTCTAGGAATGAATGGTATTATCTTCAGACTTTTGGTTAAAGATGTGCACCCAAAACTATGCAACCTATCAGCAGCTAGAAAGGGAGAGTGGTATATTTATATTTCAGACTTCTTTTTTAGTCAAACTGCAGAAAACAAGTATAAAACGGACAAGGAAAATGCACTATTCATGCCAAAGGCCAAAACGGGAATGAAATTGATGTAAGGCAAGGAACTGAAAGAGTTGGAATGCCCACATGATCTCCAAGTGTAAAGGATTGACCAAGTGTGAAGGATTGAAACGGGATAAGGAAAGTCAAAGAAGGAATAACAATATAGCCACTGCCACCAATGTAACACAAACTGTACGGTTGGTTGCAAAATTCAAGCATAACGGAAAGTGGAAATAACTACTAAGTGGATATGTGACTCTGGTGCTACAAACCATATCTCATGAAATTGAGATGACTTTCCCAATCCGACTCCCAGCTTAGTTAAGATCATCAGGGCAGATAGCTGTCTTTGGCATAAATGACTCCAGAGAGGAATACAGGACACTCAGAGTGAGAAATGGTATGAGTCCAACCCTCTACAGAATATCATACATATGCAGCCCTGGCTTTCGCCCTGGGAGTCGAGACAGGTACCTTTTGAAGTTACTCGTTTACATCGAAAATGTCAGTAATCGGAGAACATCTTGTAACCCCATATACATCGTCGCCATCTGTCCACCCAGCTGCTGTCCGCAAGGTATATATAATGGAATCTCGGGCCATATCTGGGAAGTGGAACGAAGCGATTCCGTCAAGATCTAGCAGAGTTGCACTCCGTTCAAGTTAAGAGAGCATGGGTACTCCTAAATGGGTATATACCCAAAATTGAAGTAGGCTACTCCTACACATGCCGAGAGTATACTGATGCCCTTTAGATGCCTCCAAGGTCAATGGACATATCGGCACAAGTTGATAAGGTCAGGCAGTGACGACGAGAAGGTATTGGCCTCATCGCGAACACTAGTCATCCTGTAAGCCAGCTGCAGAGCTGGATAAGACGGCACCAAGCTGACTCAGTCAACAACCAAGCAGCCCCCTTGGTGTTCTAAGAAGCTACTGGCAGATTCCAAACTGGACGGCCATAGCTTAAACAGCATGAAGACAGATGACACCTAAGCCTAGGTGGGGTTTACACCCTCAGGGAAGTCAGAGGTCTGATAATGCCATCAGCCGTGTAGGGAAAGACAAAGTTTCAGGGTTAAAGCGGGTTCGCTTTCAGATCAAAATATGAAAGATGGGAAGAAGATGCTTGTTTATATATAAACTAGTTGTAGTCTACAAACACTCCGATGCGGGATATAAATATCGAAGTGCCTAGACAGCTTTAGCCACATCCTCCTTCTCCTCTACTTACCGAACGATTGAAATCTCAACACCACGTGAAATCATTACCATCTCAACCAAGCCAGTTTCCACCCCCCTCTGGCCACGCCATTGGATGGGGACTTGTTTACCTTCTTCTCCCTATGCCAAAGCTTATTAGGTATACTCCTTTGAGTCCATCCTCTCCTTTCCATCCGGGTTGTTGGTTTCCTCTCCTTTCCCCACTGTGGTTTCGCCTCACTTAGCTTGTTTGCTCTACCTCGCTTAACATTTGCACTGTTTGCAACACCCTACCTTCATACAGCTTGGAGATACACTTGCAGTAGGAGGAAACTCCCTACAGGCTTACGGTCGCTTTGCAGTCCAATGGTCGATTCCTCTACTCACTGTCCTTTGAGAATTGCCTAGATGGCTACACACACAGTTCTGTCTCTGATAATTGGGTCTACCCCTCCTCTTCTCCTCTTCTCTCCTCTCCTCTCCTTGGATTGTCTGGTACCCTACTGCTCCCCCTCATCTTCAGCTGGCACCTCACTTCCTCAACTATGACTGGCATCCTACTCCTCCTCTCCTTTTCAGCTGGTAGCTGACTACCTCCCCACTCTACGACTCTTGCACACGGTTAAATCTGCCTTCAGTTACGCCTGGTGCTGGTCTTGCACTGTCTCTTAGATTTGCATTAATACCGTCGGTCACCTGGGAATCCCAGGTCCCTGATCAACCTCCCGGCCCCCTTATGGGTGTAAAGTAATTGCTAATTTCTCCCTATTTGTACTAGTTTTCATAGAGGGTTTTCCTTATGCTTTCCTGTTTTGCTGCTTGTTACTTTCAACTGGTTGTCTCCTTAGCCAGCTGCAGGTTTGTTTACTTGTAGGCGAGATGTGCAGTTAGGCCCATACCAGAAGGTCCCTGACTGTACAGGTTTTGATCCCAGGATCTGCGGTGTGAGTTTGATTAAAATTAAGGTTTTGATTTTGCAATAGCTGGCGCTCCATGTACGTTATTGTACCTTAACAACGAATATATGAGATAATCAAAAAAGAAAAATTAAAATTAATCCCGAGCTTTAGCCATCATCAAGAAACAGTAAAGAGATCATATCAATATTATATGTTTTACTCAGAATCCTTACCTACCAGCCTTCCTAGTCAATCTCCATTTACAAAGAAATATTACAAGCCTACTTCGATTCACATGCACTTAGAATCGACTACCCTCAACAGAATATTGATATTTCCCTTATTACCAAGGCTCAATACATGACGGCCAGATACCAATTAGTTATACCAGAAGAATCACACAAGGTTATAGCTGATTGCACCATGCTTAATGGGTCCATTCTTGAACTTTGTCCAAAAAACCTTATCCACTGGATTGAAACTATCCTTTACGACTCCCATCCACATATCGACTTCTTACCGAACCCTTACAAACCCTCCTGGTCAACTGACCCTAATCCCGTCCCAACATCTCAATAATACTCAGAAATCTATTAATAACATGACTGACTATCCTTCTGTTGGTACCCCCTTGTTGACTACAAGAGTGTGTAAAGCGGAACCTCAAGTCCCTTTTCCTCTAACTGATCCTTTACACCCTCTGTGCAGGGATTCGGAAGACATCCACTCTGCCTGTAAATAATATCCTCTTAACAACTCACTGTCGATATAGACAAAGCCATGTGTCAAATCGAAGAAATTTCCCTTATAAGAAGTGACTATTCAACTAGACAGTCCAGATTACACAAGGCTCTCCACCACCTCTGTCAGCCTAGTAGAGTTGGAAAGCTAGCCCCCGGCACCCGGTTAATTAGCCCTAAACCTTAGAACTTAAGAAACCTTGTCTTAGAAAAATTGGTAGAATATATGTGACAAGGAAAGAGCTTTTTTGCCTGTACTCTAAGAGAATTGGTTTACAATGCTCATCTGGCATACAATGAACTGTCTAGTCAAGGGCAGATTCTGGCTGACTAACTTTAGCAACATGCATACCAAATTGCACAGGGTAAACAAATCTTGGGAGAAGGACTAAAGCCGGTCTATACTAGGTTAGAGGTGCTGGTGGCAGAGATGATCACCCTGCAAACAATAACCACTAAGAAGCTGGAGGCAAAGTTATGACCTCAAGAATACCAGCTATGTAGCTCAAAGCAGTAAGTACTCAACTTCTCTCTAACATTGGTGCAACAGGGGAGGAATCTCTTGACCGCGATTGCCAATTGGAAGACGCCCTAGCCAGCTAGAGAGAAAAACTTCTACAAAGGCAAGTTGCCATACAGGCTGAACATGAGCAGACCAGACTGGAGTTACGGGAACTCCAACAGCGATTATGACAAGAATGCTTTCTGGGAGAAGCCAATAACATGAGGGAGAATACAGCGTCAGACCAAATGAGTCGTATGTTGGTTTGAATAAGCAAGGAAGTAACGCAATTACAAGGTTCCAGAAACCCACCTAATGTGAGGGAAACAGTGGAACCCCAGACAGTGGAAAATCCGGAATTAGAAACACCGATAACAGCAGATAGGAGAGAAAAATTCAGGTTCTTTCCCACCAGAGAGAAGGGAAAGGGGGTAGACTGTGAAGAGGAAAATCGGAATGATGGAAAGGAACTACCAGTGCCTCTACTGGTAAATGCACCTAATTCCAGAGACAATAACCCGGGCTCAGAAGGCACAGGTGGCACCCTATAAATGAGGTTGTGAGCAATCAAGAAAAACTTTGCGTGGTCGAAAATTCTAATCCGAAGCAGATGTATGGGTGGACTGACTTGGGCAAGCATTAGCCATGGCCAACCGCCAGCAAGTGGATCCACCATTTAAGTTAGAGAATAAGCCTACTCAGGATGTGCAAGTATGATTGTTAAAGGGCTGGGATTACTTTAGGAGAAACACATAACAATGGGAGGATGACAAGGAGCATATAAAGAATGCTTTGGGAAGAATGGAGGGAACAAAGGTGGCCCCTTTCACCATAACCTACCTGAAGAAGATGATAGGGGACCTCAGATTTCCTGAACAGGATGGTTAACATTTATGTATTACATTCAGGGCTGAAGTTACAAAACGAGTCTCAGAAGTGCACAAGGCGCAGAAAGGTCTTAGCCGCGAAGGAGAAGGTTTGGTACACAGGGCCTATAGAGAAGTATCTCCTTACTATGGAAAACTATAACATCGAGGGAGAAGTATCTTGAATCACTTGAAGAACTGTAATTCATTGACAAGTTCCTATTGAAGCAATGCGTACACTATTACATGAAATTCATGATTTGGATAGCAAATGGATCAAGGCAGTCCTCATGGTTACCAATGCAGGAGAATCGTTTAAGGAACAAAAAGGACTATTAAAAAAAATAACTAGGGAAAAAGTAATTCCCAGAAAAGAAAACCGGAGGCGCGGAATCATAATGCAGCAAGACTCCTGCTTGTAATAAAATATGAAAAACTTATATGGCAGCTGAAAAGGCCACACACTAATTGATAAAACTAGGGAAAAAGGGAAAAAAGCCCCTGCTGAAGGAAAGGTTTAGCACAGATATTGGGAAGAGCTTATAAAAGAATCCCAAAAGACAAAATTGATGACTGAAAGAAAGCCAATCAATGGACACATTGCACTTTGGCCAACCATAGTTGGAAGTTCTATAGGAAACAGGCTCAAGTATCAGTTATAGGACAAAAACGCTTAAAATTCAAACCCCAATATCGACAATCACGAGGAAAAACAGTGACAAAGGAGCTATTATAAACAACAACAAGTGTGAACCAAGTAAAACAACACAGAATTTGGGAACTGGAGGACATGGATGAAACCTAATATAAGGTTGAGAGGGACCGGCAGCGACAGCAACAGCGTACTCAGTTTAGGACCCCTTACCGAAACCGAAATGAATAAGTGGGCTCGACCTCTCAACGGTCCTACTAGCAGGTATTCCACACTTCTCCATATGAAACTCAAAAGCTTAGCAAGAGTCACAAATGCAATCCAGCACTACAGGAGTAAATCAGACCCAAGATTGACATGTGAGCAAGAAGCTATTAACTTGGACTACGGCTTGTGGCAGTTTGGGACTAACTCTGGGACTCTTAAAATCAAAAAGAGGAAAGCGGTGTGCAACTGTAAATTGGGCACCCTATAGGAAGTTGGATCCCAAGGTTGCGACCGCACCAAAAGACTCAACGAAAAGTTCACAGAAGGTAAAGATAAAATAATTGAATCAAATGATAAAACTTAATATGGTTAAGCAAGAGCTTCACTCAATTCAAGTCTTGTCGAGAGGATAGTTGGTTATCAGAGTAGAGTGCCGTTCGCGTTTACTTAAGTAGAATTATAAAGCCAACGACACCTATCCCTACTCCGACCGTTAAGAGAACTCCCTTCTCCACTCAGTGATCATCTGACACATGGCCCGTCCGGAATTAACTTCAGGGCCTGTGGATCGCTCGGATAAGTTTAGTCCGTTCAATCATAAAGGTTTTCTGCAATGCATTTTGATTATGCCTGCAGGAGAGAAAAACCTTTCCGATCGCCGTCTTGTCAATGGCCAACTGACAATCCGACTTTGAACCCAAACCTAGGTATGAGATTCAGTAGCCCTATGGCTTTTTCATCTATGCAAGCACTGCAGTCAATTGTGTCTACTTGGCCTATCAGCAGCTTTTCTTGTGACTGCGTAGCTCCCCCAGTAAGTGTCTTTACTGAGTTGGCTAAATAGGCGCTACCTATAGCCAACCGTTCAGGGATCACCTTAGCCGTGATAAGACTGAATGCCTCTTAGAGTCCTGTAACGTCCCTCAGTAATGGTATAGCGCCAAGGCTATCGTTGTGTAATTAGTAGAGTTTTATCCGGACAAAGTTGCGTTTATCCCCGACTCTCAGATAGATATTCCGTAGGACCCCCATACCTCCCATAGGGATTATAGGCACCTAGAGTACCCTCGGAAGGCCATCTGATGTCAATACTAACAACTTGCCCGGGTCGGCCGTCGCCACCCCTATATATATCCTCCGGACAGCATCTGGTCGGAAGGACGGCGGTGACGTATACGGGGTTACGCTACCACCTTCGATTTCTCAGTTTTGTTAGGCTTTTACCAACAGTCACCCTTTCCCACCCGTTGCAAGGGGCGAACGTGGGAGCCGCAAGGGGCTGTTGGACGCGCCAAAATTACTCCATACACCCTGGGGTACTTGTAGTAGGAATGCGCATTTCGCGTAACGTTAGAGGAGGTAAACTTGAGGTCCACGATTTTACCAGCGATCCCCAAGGTAGGGTAACTGGGCCCTATCATGGAGCAAATCGCTGTGGAAGTCTGTGTAACGTCCCTTTGCGTCACCAGAATGGTTCCGCGTAACTGACCTATATGTTACACGCTATTCCACCAGCTAGAAACACCTGGTTACACGAATATAGCACGCCCGGCGGCATCTACACTGCTTGCCATATTTTCCGAGGGCTTCTCAGTTACCCTGCCTAAGTGGTTACCCTGCCTAACTGAGGAGATGGGTTACCCTATCTAAAG
>QFET01007314.1:0-16931 GCA_003316355.1 Tuber calosporum | reverse complement strand
ACTCTAAAGTGGTCATGTGTGCGAGATCCTCGTAAGCCTCACAAGGCTTACTCTGCTTTCTGTCCTTCCTGCCTAGCGCTCTTCTAGGCAATCGTGACAACTTACCAGGTTGTATTAGATACCTATAGTTATCAATCCTCGTTACAGTTTCATAGTAGCCTCCAAGTCCTATATACCTTCTTATTCAAATCATTTACAATTTACCTTATATGAAACAGGTCCTTTTTCTTTACTCCTTGCTTACTCTTGCCTCAGGATATGTAGCAACTATGACAAGAGTACATTAGATAAGAGTTGGGGGTAGACAAATAGAGGGTGATGTAGATACTGTGGCCAAGGATATGATTGAAATAGTAATAAGTCTGGAGGTTGAAGTAACAAGCTAGTGGGTAGCATTTTGGAGTAAGTTTAACTCAACTGTATGAGGCCTGATGTCCAGATTATGACCAACAATTACTTTACTATATGTAACCTACTCCCAAGTATCCCAGAAATCTCAAAGGGACTCTGGAGATACTATTAGGATAGGTGGAGAAGAATAAATGGAGAGGTCTTCAATAGACAAGGTACAAAGTATGGAACTAATAGAGTTACCATTCAACTTGTGGTATTAAAAGTGATAGCCTTGCGAGGCTTGAGCATCCGAATCCTTAAGCGATTGCAGGCTCTTTTAATATAGAAGATTGTAGCTAGGAAAATATAACAATAGTGCAAAAATCCTGTTCAACAAACATGCTAACAGAGGAAGAATAAAAAGGTAACCAGATTCCGAAAACCAAGTGTTAAAAGTTACAGAATGCAGCTAACAAAACAAGTAATACAATCCAAACAAGTAGGAACAGATGATCACTCATACCATACTAATCCAGTAGGTATAGTAGGAGGATTCCGATACACAAATGGGTAGAAGGAAAGAGCTAGTAGTGATAAGAGAAACAAGTGAAGAATAACTAATTACGAAGTTATAACCAAGTAGGAAGGGATAACCAAAAGGTAGCACTTATCAGGCATAAATCTAAATAAGTAATAACAAATATCAAATGAGTTGTAATGGCAGAAACATAATAGGATTCTGTTACACTGTAGTTGTCATGCATCTACTTCATTATCCCATTGTACATGGCTTATTCTGTAAAGTGTTGAACAACAAGCCTATTCCCTTTGCCAACCTTTTGATAAAGGTAGTAAAAATCAGAAATGCCAGTTGTAAAGCAGACTAGCTATTGAGGAGAAATCTCAAGCAATATAGAGGGTGTGTTGCTGCATATATGTTTAAGCAATCAAGGTATCAGGAAGGGTAAAAATAGAAGTCAATATAGGTACATCTCTGACAACAAGAGAGATCTTAAAATCTAAAGGTAGTCGAGGGGGAAGAGTAAACCTTAATTTTGCCTTTCCCTTGTAGGATGGGGAAGGTGGGCCAGGCTCATCTAGGGGGGAATTTGTTCAAAGACTTGTCACCTCAGGAGTAAAAGCAAAGTGGTAAACAAGAGTTCCCACCCTATTAGTAAAGTTTGACAAAACAATGACCTATGGCACTTTCAAATCCAGTTGTTGTAATAGAAACAGAGCACGTGATTCCCGTACCTTAATAGAAACCTCATCGGATTATCAAAACAAAAATAAAAAATAAACAATAAACAATAAACTCTAATTTAAGATAGAACAACATGCAACGGAAAAGAGATCTTATCAATATATTAAGTTTACGAAAATAATTGAACCAACTGTCTGCCTCCCTCAGATATTAACGAAGTCCCAAAACAAGCCTTCCTGACTTTACTCTCTTCTTATCCTCATTATGCCTTAGTCTATCTTGCTTGACCTCAGAGTTGACTACCGCCCTTCCATTTCCTTTTGTCTCTACCAATTGATAGCCTAAGTGTGGAAATTTATCCCTAAGCATAAACCATATTCCATTCAACTCTCAGTGCCGCCTTAGTTTCTAAGAGGCCTCATAAGAGACTTCAATATTTTCATAAACCCAGACAGAGAAAACGCAAGGGGATCAAGCAGAGAGGGTGGTGAAGTGACAGCGGTGGCTCAAGTGCAGCTCAGGCTGCCCCTGACAGCGCTATGAACTAAACGATTAATAAGGATGCGAGAAAAGAAGAGACCAAGAGGTATATCTTCTAGACAATGAACATTGGGAACCGAGCAAAACCCCACAAAGTGTAAACAAATACAAATAAAGAATCGGGAAAGGACCAGAAGTGAGCAGAACCACAAGGCAGCAAAAAATCAATCATTCGCCAAAAATCCACAACACACATTGAAACCCAGGCCCAAGCGCCTCAGGGTTAATGCTCAGAAATGCGAAGAAAGCAAAACCAACACCAATAACCTATGTCTAACGCGGCGGGGGGTATGAAGAAAGACCCCGCGTAACCAATGATAAGCGTTGGAAATTTGGTAAACACCAAAGTAGAAATAGTTTCTGCCGATGCACCATGCAAACATAATCCTTTCATCGCAGAAATGAGACCTCGCCGAGGGCGTTCAATGCCCGGGCCTGGAGAAATATCGCGAGGCAGTTTGCGTTTTTTATAATGGCCCAATAGTCTGGCCCTAGAGCTTCCTCACCCTTGGTAACTGCACGCTGATACATAACTTCTGCCGCATTGTGCTTTCCCTGATCATATAGTATCGCAACTAGTTTAACAATGGTTCGGAGGGTATGTCGATGGCCTAGCCCTAGGGCCTCCTCTCGCACTGCCAGCACACGCCAATACATCATCTCCGCTTCGTGATGCTTTCTCTGTTTGTATAACGCCCCAGCTAGGTTGTAGATGCACTGCAGGGTATCTGGATGATCTGGTCCAAGTGTTTCCACCGCACCCACGAAGGCGCGCCGATACATGACTTCCGCTTCGTTGTGCTTTCCCTGCTTGCACAGTGCCACTCCAAGATTATTGACACTCAGTAAGGTATCTCGATGAGCTAGCCCAAGTGTCCTCTCTCTGCCTGTCAATGCACGTCGGCACATAATCTCCGCTTCCTCGAACTTCTTTAGATCGAGCAGCGTTTCGCCTAGCATATTCATGTCGTCAAGGGTAAATGGATGGTCAGACCCCAAAGCTCTCTCCATACCCGCCAAGGCATGTCGATAAATGGCCTCCGCCTCTTCATACTTTCTCTGATCGAGCAGCGTCATAGCTAGGCTATGAGCGCTCAGTACAGTATCCAAATCATACGGCCCAAGTGTCTTCTCTCTGCCGAGTTGTGCATACCGAAACGCCGTCTCCGCTTCTTCGTACCTTCTCTGATGATGTAGTGTCCGACCGAGATTATCCGCGCTTGTGAGGGTAGCTGCATGATCCGCTCCAAGGACTTTCTCTCTACCTGATAAGGCACGTCGGCAAATAGCTTCCGCTTCATGATACTTTTTTAAACCAAGTAGCGTTTCGCCTAGCATATTCATGTTGTCGAGGGTATCAGGATGATCAGGCCCCAGAGCCTTCTCCATAGCTCCCAAGGCATATCGATACATAACCTCTGCTCCTACATACTTTCTCTGGTCGAGCAGAGCAACAGTTGGGCCATCGACACTCAACAGGATTTCTGTCTTGGGTTGTCCGAGCACGAGACCTCTACCCGCAGGTGACGCTCGACGGTTCGTATCCACTTGCTCTTGCTTTGGTTTGCTACCCAGCTTCAAATCTGTTGTGGCAATACTCGGTTGGGTACCGAGGGGTCCAGGCGACGGGGTCATGTTATCCACTTTCTCTGGGCGCTGATGCGTGGTTCCTGCTCCAGCGTGGTTTCCCTGCTCTTCCAGTGTCGCACTCAGATCAGGGGCACCCTGCAAGGTATCCGGATGGTCTCTCCCAAAAACCTTCTCTCCGCCCGCCAATGCACGTCGATTCATAACCTCGGCCTCGTCGTACTTTCCCTGCTGATGCAGTGCCGTGCCTAGACTACGGACACTCCGTAAGGTGTCCGGATGGTCCGCCCCAAGAGCCTTCTCTCTACCCGCCAATGCGCGTCGATGCATAGTCTCCGCTTCATCATACTTTCCCTGCTGATGCAATGTCACACCTAGCTCATCAGCACTGAATAAGAAATCCGGATGGTCTCTCCCAAGAGCCTCCTCCATCCGCGCCAATGCACGTCGATGCATAATCTCGGCTTCATCGTACTTTCCTTGCTGACGCAGCGTTGTGCCTAGGCTATCGACACTGGATAAGGTATCCGGGTGGTCTCTCCCAAGAGTCTTCTCTCTACCTGCCAATGCGCGTCGATGCACTGCCTCTGCTTCGCCATACTTTCCTTGCTGATGCAGCGCCATGCCTAGACTATCGACACTCCGTAAGGTATCCGGATGGTCCGCCCCAAGAGCCTTCTCCCTGCCCGCCAATGCACGTCGATCCATAATCTCCGCTTCGTCGTACTTTCCCTGCTGATATAGCGCCATGCCTAGATTACTGATACTCCGTAAGGTATCCGGATGGTCTCCCCCAAGAGCTTTCTCTCTGCCCACCAGTGCGCGTCGATGCATAGTCTCCGCTTTGTCGTACTTTCCCTGCTGGTACAGTGTCGCGCCTAGCTCATTAACACTAAAGAAGATCTCCAGATGGTCTCCCCCAAGAGCCTTCTCTCTACCCTCCAATGCACGTCGATGCATAGTCTCCGCTTCGTCATACTTTCCCTTCTGATACAGTGTCGCACCTAGCTCGTGAACACTGAATAACGTATCTGGATGGTCTCTCCCAAGAACCCTCTCTCCGCCCGCCAATGCACGTCGATGCATAACCTCCGCTTCGTCGTGCTTTCCCTGCTGATGTAGCGCCATGCCTAGATTACTAATACTCCGTAACGTGTCCGGATGGTCTCTCCCAACAGTCTTCTCTCTACCCGCCAATGCACGTCGATGCATAGTCTCCGCTTCGTCGTACTTTCCCTGCTGGTGCAGCGCCATGCCTAGATTACGGGCACTCCGTAAGGTATCCGGATGGTCTTTCCCAAGAACTTTCTCTCGACCCGCCAATGCGCGTCGATGCATAGTCTCCGCTTCGTCGTACTTTCCCTGCTGATGTAGCGTCATGCCTAGATTACTGATACTCCGTAAGGTATCCGGATGGTCTCCCCAAAGTGCCTCCTCTCGACCCGCCAATGCGCGCCGATGCATAGCCTCCGCTTCGTCGTACTTTCCCTGCTGATGCAGCGCCATTCCTAGATTACGGACACTCCGTAGAGTATCCGGGTGGCTTCCTCCAAGAGCCTTCTCTCGACCCGCCAATGCACGTCGATGCATAGTCTCCGCTTCATCATACTTTCCCTGCCGATGCAGCGTGGTGCCTAGATTGCTGACGCTCCGCAAGGTATCCGGATGGTCTCCCCCAAGAGAATTCTCTCCATCCTCCAATGCACGTCGATATGTAGCCTCCGCTTCATCGTAATTTCCCAGCTGATGCTGCAACCGGCCTAGTCCATCAACATAAAATTCCAATGCGCGCCGACGCATGACTTCTAACTTCTTGTACATCCTCTACACTATCTGTACGCGTGCATGTTAGAGCTCTCGCTCCCTCTCTGGCTTCAATTCAGCTAAACTCCTGGCTTGAGTTGAACTCGCCGCCCTCGCTGCGAAAATCGGCTTCCGTACCTATTTTCTAGGTCACTGCTCACTTGTTTCACTAGTATATAGTAGCCCTTAGAAGGTACCCCAGCCAAAGCCCTGATCCACGGCAAAACGTTAGTTATATAGATCACACCCGAGACCACTAGCCTTTGACACAAGACTACTTCGACCACCCTTGTAAGGACTGCACTTACTTTAGTTATATAATCGATCTAGTCCTTAATTTATTCCATTCGCTTTCTCGATCATTTCCCCGTCGTGGCTCCTTTCCGTCCCGCTGGTTGACTCTCACTTGAAATGAGGCTCTTATCGGGCTACAATCAATTAGCACGTAACGTTCTATGTATGCATGATCTGCATCCACAGTGAGGATCATACCTGCGGTATGATATATATATATAAATCCAAGATATTTCATATAACAGTAGATGATGAAGTTCTTGTACGCAGCGAAATGAACAAGAAATCGGATGCGTTCGTTCAACACCTTAGAATGAGGCTGGGAGCTGAGAGGCTGTCTAAGCCCAACAGAGCCAATCAGGGGCCAAGACTCGACTTATTCTCCCGACAGGGTAACTTGTTTGCAATCAATTTCTACCTTCTGTCTGGCAAGAACGACACACTACCAGTAGTATCATCCCAGTAATTTAGGTCCAAGGATGCTATTATGACAAGTGAATGATTGAATGCTACCCAATTATAACCAAGAGAGCGTCGATTGCCGGCCCCGGGTATTCTCATATACAGTAACGAAGAGTCTTGAATTCTTCAACTCCAATATAGTAAACCGTTGAAGGGTTCAGCGAGGCGGCACCCTCAGCGAGGCACGGCTTGGCTTGGCTTGCTATTGTAGTCAAAATCAGGGAGCTTTTGCTGCCAAGTCTCGCCGCCTCGCTGAGGGGTCTAGCGGTTTACTGTACGAGTACGAGTGCAAGGCTGCAAGAACCCCTTCGGTAAGGTGCCACAGGCTTACTTAATGGGATAATGATCCCGAACCAACATCAGAGGTCTATAGAAGACCTATTGAGAGGCCCGCCGAAGCTGCCAACCCACCCCCTAACCACATTACATACCCTCAACACTGAAATAATTGAGAATCATGCTAGGGCGGTGGAGTTGCCTCTTCTGGTAAGGTCTACTATATTTTACTATAATATTTTCATTCTCACTCGCCCTAACGCAATGGAGCCCCGAAAGAGAATCTTTTCGCCCAATCCAACGAGGGAAATTCTGGACGTCCCAGTGTCACCCCCGAGCGTTCTACTCTTTTAAGGGTACATAGAGCACGCGTACCCTACCACCCGTCATAAAGTGGGGTGGGGTGGGAAAGGTGGAAAGCGGCCAGCTCGCGGCAGATGGGCAGAGAACCTGCCCTAAAACACCATTTCTTGGTATCCCCCCTATTCTACTTGGGTATGATACTGCACTATCAATTTTCTCCCTAACTCGGTCCCAAGGGTGGTTCCTTGCTATGATCCAAGTTTTAGCGAAAACCGAATCGACAAGAAAAAACCAGTCTTACCCTTTTCCTATACTGGTATAGTAAGGCATCGCTAGAAAATAGTTCCACTCAGGTTACCTCTCCGCGACCTTGCCCGACCGCCGACAAATACCCCCAGCTAAAATCCCATACTTGAACCTTTTGCCCATGGTCACCGAGCCAATTCATATCCCCTAGTACTGATTTTATCAAGTATTTGATCCTTTATCTCCCTTCACACATATATTAGCCCGATAGCGAAAACTTGTTGAAGTGACTGCGGATATAATGGTATTTGGCCCAGAACTGCCCTTCCCCATTTGCTTTTCACTTCCTTCCCCCGCTTCCCGTGAAGTATACTACTACTGCCGGTCATATATCAGCGCATGCAATACATCCCAATACCTACCTATATGCCAACCACACCATATTATCTACCACACCTCCGTCAGCAGGTCTGTAGCCACTTGTATCCAATATAAAGACACACATCGATAACAGTACAGCAGTGCTGTTTTCTAACCTGATGGTGGGTTTGAAATGGCCTAGTTGGGAGTTTGCTTTTTTCAAACTTCCAATATAATTTGAAGTCCGCAGTGTTTACAGTAGGCTCTGGTTGCAGATTCAACTTGCAAGCCACCCCCTCTGTCATAAAAAGGTTTTGTGTTATTACATCACAATTCCCGTGACAAATGGTTGTTGTATTCGTGGTAAACAAAGCCCTGCACTTGAGGCGAGGACTAATATTATAATTCAAGGGTCAGGGTAGCATTTGATTTCTCTCCGAAAGATCCATCCCAGAGATCCATCCCCACTTTTGGCCCAGTGTGCGCTTTGCTGTAAAAAGAAAAGAAAAAAACACCTTCCAGTGTCAGACGTACTATCATAGAGTATACATTGGAGTCGGCTTAGGAGGCTTCTTACACTGAAGTCCCAACCGCCCTTGAATCGTATCCATGTGCGAAGCTATATCCTCAGTCTATTTGCCCTGTCAGGTTTATCGCACAATAGCTCTGCTATCACACACCCACTCCCCTGCCCCTGCCGAAGCATGGGGTACAGAGCACAGGTTATGAAAACCTGGTGCAACAAGTATCATTGGCTACAACCCAACGCCGTTGTCATATATTAAAACATCATACATAGCAGAGACTGAACCCTTCAGGGCTCTGTCATCCCATAGAAACTTGAATAACCGTGTGCTATCAAGTTAGAAATTCCCTGCTTTGGAAAGCGGCCAAAAAAATAGCAGAAAAATATCCCCTTCGCCCCTTCAGACATGATTTTTCTTTTCTTTTTTTTTTTTTTGCCAAACCCTACTGAGAAAGGAGAGCCCAACGAGGTAGCATACGGTTCGATTATTCAAGTTTCTAAGGTAGTTTCCCTACGAGCCACTGTTTCAAGACATTGAGAGAATAAGTTCCAAGATTCTCTACGAAGCTATCTCTAGTCTGGCTGAGGTTGGCCCATGAGGATGCCTACATTATAACCCCTGCGAAGAAGAAGCGAAAAGGAGAAACCGTAATAGCTAGAATAAGATCGGCGCGGTCCAAGAGCAACCCAGGAGAGGCGTGAGAGAGGCATGAACCGAGCAATTTATAAGGATGCTAGAAAATGGGAAGCCAAGAGATATATATCTCCATGAAAACTAAGACTGGGAAACGAGAAAAACTCTACAAAGCATAAAGAGCGAACGAAATGCAAAAAAGGCCCGGGAAATGATAAGTTTGCAGGGCCGCAAAGAGAACAACGATCCACTATTCCCCAAAAATCGACGCCGGTATTACGATCAAGGTTTAAGCCTGATACCTTAGGCGGAGCGGCATAAAAATTTGATATCATGGAAAAAATGACAGTATAAGCCAGGCGCTGGACTCCTGGGACCTGATATCCAGAAATTCAAAGAAAGCGAAACCAACACCAATACCCTATGGCTACCACTAGGGGTATGAAAGCAACGCCCCATAGCAAACGATAAGAGCTTAAAATTTTGTAGATATCGAAGCCAGAGTAATTCCAGCCTCTGCGCCACGCAACCGCAATTGCTTCATTGCGGTAATGACACCTCGCCCAGGGCACTCGATGCCCGGGCATGGAGAAACATCGCGAGGCAGTTGACAGATCTTAAGGTCGCCCAATAACTTAGCCTGGACCTACCTATATGGGAGTTACGCTACATTGTTGACCACATATCTGGCAGGGGGTCGGCAGCCACTTGTATATAAGAGAGAGGCAAATATCTATAATATAGCACTGTACTGTACTATTATTTTCTAACCCAACGGCGGGGGCCTAGGATCACTCAATTACGAGTTCGCTTTTTTTTCTAATATAATGCGAAGTTCGCAGTGTTGACAGTAGGCTCTAGTCACAGCTTCCGCTTGCGAGTCCCCCCCCCTCCGTCATAAGGTGGTTTTATGTTATTACAAAAATAATTCTCGCGGAAATGCGACTGTTGTATTCGTGCTACTAGTAGTCAGGGTTCTGCGCTCGAGTCGCGGAGTAACAATGAAAGGGACAAGGCAGCATTTGACTCCTGTCCCAAAGATCCATCCCTGCTATTGGCCCCTATGTCCTGGGAGCTGTGGGTAAAGTTGTCAAACCCTTCCTGATTTGCTCCCAATTCTTGTCGGTCACTCAGAGAAGAGTGTTTGCTATGGCCACTGCGCCAAAGTCTCGATAGATCCTTCCACCAAAATGAGAGGAAATCTACCAACAATGTGCCCAGGTAGCTTGCATGCCCGTAGCGAACTCGGCCCATGAGAGTAGAATTCAAGAGGCTTTTTTACACACTCCAAGTACGCCTTGCCCATGAACCACTCCTCCTTCCACCGTGAGACGTAGTACAAGATCTACTGGAGTCGACTCGACAGGCTTTTTGCGCCGAAGAAATGTCTAACCGGCCTCGGATCATTTCCACCTCGGAAGCTATGTCCCAACCTACCTCCCGTCGGTTATTGCGCCATAGGTCTGCTATCATACATCCCCCCGCCTCTACCGAACTATGCGGTGCAAAGCACATGTTATCAAAAACTCCTGCAATGGGTATAATTGGCCGCGGCCTAAGGCTGTAGTCATATAATAAAACATCCTGGCAGGAACAAAAACCTTCAGATTTCTCTCATAGTTTTCCAACGAACCACTCTTTCAAAACATTGGAAGAATAAGTTCCAAGATCTTCTATGCAGCTACTACCAGTATGGTGAAGGCTGGCCATGGGGAATTGCCTACATTTATAGACTCAGGCAGAGAAAGCCCAAACAGTTGAAGCCGCGAGAGGTGAAGTGACATGACTGTCGGTCAGACGGAGCCAGGGCTGGACATGAGAGATTTATAAACCAAACGATTAATAAGGATACAGGAAAAGGAGAGACCAAGAGGTGTATATCTCCCTAGACAACTAGTGGTAGGAACTAAAAAAAAAAAAAAAAGCTACACAATGCATAGAGAACATTCAAATACGGTACAAAGGACTCGGGAAAAGACAAGAAGTGAGCAGAACTGCCAAGGCAGCAAACAATCCACTATTCCCAGAAACCCACCACTCCCCCAGAATCCACAACCCACATTAAAATCAATGGCTAAGCCTGCTGCCATAGGCGGAACCGCATAAGTTGGGAAAAGTGACAGATTAAGCCAGGGGCCAGATGCCTGGGGCCCTATATCCAGAAATACGAAGAATGCGACACTACACCAGAAAACCTATGCCTAACACGAGGGGGTATGAAAGAAAAGAAAAACATGGCACGATCAACGACAAGAGCTGGAAATTCTGTAGACATGAAAGTTGAAACAATTTCAGCCTATGCGCCACGCAAACGTAAAATTTTCATCGCGGTAGTGAGAACTCGTCGAGGGCGCACGATGCCCGGGCCTAGAGAAACATGGCGAGGCAGTTTGGCACTTTTAAAGTCACCAAATAGTCGGGTCCTAGAGCTTCCTTTGCCCTTTTCAACGGCACGCTGATACATAATCTCTGCTATGATGCATCGTTCTTTCCCTGATCATAGAGTATCGCAACTAGCTTAAGGATGGTTCGGCGGGTATGTGGATGGCTTGGCCCTAGAGCCCTCCCTCGGCCTGACAGCACACGCCAATACATCACCTCCGCTTCCTGACGTTGCCCCTGTTTGTATAACGCCCCAGCTAGGTTGTAGATGCACTGCAGGGTATCTGGATGATCCGGTCCAAGTGTTTCCTCCGCACCCACAAATGCACGCCGATACATAACCTCCGCTTCATGGTGCTTTCCCTGCTTGCACAGTGCCACTCCAAGATTATTGACACTCAGTAAGGTATCTCGATGAGCTAGCCCAAGTGTCCTCTCTCTGCCTGTCAATGCGCGTCGGCACATAACCTCCGCTTCCTCGTACTTTTTCAGATCAAGCAGTGTTTCGCCCAGCATATTCATGTTGTCGAGGGCAAATGGATGATCGGGTCCCAAAGCTCTCTCCATACCCACCAAGGCATGCCGGTGAATAACCTCCGCTGCGCCGTACTTTTTCTGATCAAGCAGGGTCATAGCTAGGTTATGAGCGCTCAGTACAGTATCCACATCGTACGGTCCAAGTGCCTTCTCTCTGCCAGACCGCACAGATCGAAACATGATCTCCGCTTCTTCGTACTTTCTCTGATAATGTAGCGTCCGGCCGAGATTATCGGCACTTGTGAGGGTAGCTGCATGATCGGCTCCGAGGGCTTTCTCCCTACCTGTGAATGCGCACCGGCAAACAACCTCCGCTTCACCGTATTTTTTTAAATCAAGTAGTGTTTCGCCTAGCATATTCATGTTGTCGAGGGTGTTGGGATGATCGGGCCCTAGAGTCTTCTCCATAGCCCCTAAGGCATATCGATATATAATCTCTGCTCTTACATGCTTTCTCTGCACAAGCGGAGCCGTGCCCGGGTAATCGTCGGTCGATGGAACGTCTGCGTGGGGCTGTCCGGGTACCGGTTCTCTACCCGTGGGTGCCAGTTGATCCTCCGTGTCCGCTTTCTGCCAATTTTTCTGACTATCCACCTTCCCGCCTGTGGTAGCAATACTGGATGGGGTTCCTGGGTCACCAGACAAGGGTGCCATCTCACCCCCTCCTACTACATATTGATGCGCGGTTTCGGCTCTGCCACTCTCTCCTTGCTGATGCAGAATTGCGCTCAGATTACTAACGCTCGATAAGGGATCCGGATGGTCTCTTCCGGAAGCCTTCTCTCTACCCGCCAACACACGCCGATACATAATTTCCGCTTCGTTATACTCCCCCTGCTGAGCCAGCGCCGCACCTAGGTTACTGGCACTGAGTTTGGTATCCGGATGTTCTCCCCCAAGAGTCCCCTCTCTTTCTGCAAATGCACGCCGGCCCATAGCCTCCGCTTCGTCGCACCTCCCATTCTGATACAGCGCCGTGCCTAGCCTCTCTCTGCCCGCCAATGCATGTCGATCCATAATCTCCGCTTCATCACGCTTTCCCTGCTGATGCTGCGTCGCATCTAGATCACCGGTATTCAACAGGTTACTCAAATCGTCTCTCCCGAGGGCCCCATTTCCACTTGCCAATGCCCCCCGAGGCATAACTTCTGATCTCTTGCACCTCCTATAAACTTTTTGCACGAGCCAAGGTTGAAGCTCTCACTCCCCCCCCCCGCTGCGATTGAACCGAACTCCTAACTTGAGTTGAATTGTTGCCGTCGTCGCAAAAATCGGGTCCCGTGCCCATCCACCGGGTCACTGCTCGCTTGTTTCACTGATACACTCTAGCTTTTGGAAGGCACCCCCGCCAATGCTCTGATCTATTATTCAGCAAAATTTTAGTTTCCGGGATTGCATCTAAGACCACCAGCCTTTGACACAAGACTGCTCCGACCACCCTTGTACTCGTAATGACTGCACTTACTTCGGTTAGATACTTAATCCACCCTTTGACTTGTTCTATTCGCTTTCTCAATCATTTCCCTACTGCAGTTCCTTTTTGCCGCACTAGTCGACTTTCACTTGGGCTGAGGCTCTTATCAGGCTACAGCCTACTAGAACCTGGCGTCAGATGCATGCAGGATCTGTATTAGTGGTGAGGATGAAATCTGTGGTATGATGCATAAAAAATCCAAGATATTTCGTATAACAGGAGGTGTTGCAGTTCCTGCACGCGGCGAAATGAACAAGAAATCGGATGCGCTCAGCACCTTGGGGTGGGGCTGCTGTCTAAGCCCACCAAAGCCGATCAGGAGCCAATTCTTCACCTATTCTCCCGACAGGGTAACTTGTTTGCAACCAGTTTCTGTCTTCTGTCGAGCAAGAACGACACATCAGAGGGACCTCGCAACGCAAAGTTAGGTATCGCTATCTCTGCGACAACTGTGTTTACAATGCAACAAGCGAACTTGGAAAAATAGGGATTTGGCAGAATTCATAGTAATACTTTCTTGTTGCAATGTGGGTTAGGGGCAGAAACTATTGTTTTCCTCGCCAAGAGAATTTGCTATCTCCTAGCTTGACTAACCGAACTTTAAGCGTGTCATACCGTGCATTATCTCCTAAGTAAGACAAGAGCCCTAACCTGTGACTCGTTGCTGTCGCAACAAGCTAGAATTAAGCTAACACCGCGCTGCAAAATCCCTCTACTGTACCGTATCGGTAGCGGAGAGCTAGATCCAAGGATAGCATAGTATGAGAATTGAATGATTAAATTCCATCCAATTCTGGCCGGGGAAGCGTTGGTTACCTACCATGGGTATTCTCATGTAACGAGCGGTCTTGAATTCTTCAAGCTCAACGTACTAGTATGGTGCGGCTGCAAGAAACCCTCCAGTTTGGTGCAACAGGCATTCTTTTTCTTGGAACGGATGACGATCCTGTACGAGCATAAGGGGGGTATAAACTTTATTTCAAGACCTATTGACAGGTTGGCCCAAGCTGCCACCTCACCCTCTAGCGACATTACATACACTCAACACTGAAATAATTTACTCGAGTAGAGTCATGCTCGGAGGCGGGGTTGCCTCTTCTGGCAAGGTCTACTAATTTTCATTTCCACCTGCCCCAACTCAACTGAGCGCCGAAAGAGAATCTTTCCGCCGGATCCAAGAAGGAAATTCTGGACGCCCTAGTGCCACCCCCGACTACCCGATTTTTGAAAGGGTACATGCGCATCCTACCGCCCGTCATAAAGTGGGTGGGGCGGGAAAGGTGGAAAGCGCCCACCTCGCAGCTGGGCAGAGAGCCTGCCCTAAAAACACCTGTACTTAGTATCCCTCCTATACTACGGTACTTGAGTACTACGCTGTTAACCCTTCCCCACTCTGACCCAAGGGTAGCAGCTCCCCCCCATGGCCCAGGTTTTAGCGAAAAATCAAATGGGCAAGAAAAACAGCACCCTCTCCCCAACGGGTACGGGAAGATACCGCTAGCAAATAGCTCCACGCAAGATTCCTCTCCGCCATCTGGCCCAACTACCTGCAATTATCTCCAACTAAACCTTTACACCTGAACTGTAAATCGTCCCCGATGCTGCTCGGCATGCTTGGGCGACCGGTGTCTCTTGTTCGATCAGAGACTCCGGAAATGCGCTCCGGACCGATACCGCAGCCGCAAAGAAAACCGATAAACCGGGAGGTAAACCGGAACCGCTGAAAGGAAACAGGAAAGCGAGAGGGCTGAGAGGAAGGAAGAAAGAGCGGGAGGCGGTGGGCTGGGGGGGTGCTTTGTGGTCTTTGTCTTTCTTTTGTCAGCACGGGAGCACGGAAGGGAAGCGGAGGACTTACTGGGAGAAAGGATTGGTTTCGCGAGCGCTGTGGTGGATATACAAGTATCTATCCTATGTTTTCCGTTAGTTACTTTAGTAAATTTGTTAGTTGTGAGAAGCGAGCGGAGACGCTTCTTACCCCTCTTTGGTGAAGTTGCCTTGGCGTTGTTCGTTTCGTTTCACAGCCGAGTGATAGTTCGTGAATTCCGGCGCTTGAAACTTTGCAACATGATTCCCGATGCAAATGATATTTCCCAGTAATGATTATACCAAGGATTTGTTCCCTTATTTCCCTTCACACTTATCTGAGCCTGGCAGTGAAAGCTTGCAGAAGTGACTGCGGATATAATGGTCTTCGGCTCGGGACCGCCCTTCCCCGTTTGCTTTCTACTTCCTTCCCCTGCTTCCCACAAGTATACTACCGCCGCCAATCATACACCGGGGTATCCACTACATCGCAATACCGACCTATACACTAGTTAAATTATACTACTGAGCACATACCCGGCGGGGAGGTCGGTAGCTGCTTATATCCAGAAGAAAGGCACATATCCACAAGACAGTGCAGTACTACTATTTCCTAACAATTATGGTGGGTCTAAAATGGCCCAATTAGGAGTTTCCCTTTTGTTAAACGCCTGATATGATGTGAGGTTCGCTGTGTTTACAGTAGGCTCGACTTGCAGGTTCTGCTTGCAGGATCCCCTCTTTCACAAGATGGTTTTATGTTGTTACAATATAATCCCCATGACAAAGGATTGCTATATTCGTGCTAGACAGGGTTCTGAGCTTGAGGCAAGGACTAGTAATTCAGGGCAGAGGGTAGCATTTTGTTCCCGCCGCCGAAAGCTATCCCTTCTCTTGGTCCCAGTGTGCTGGGCGCTGTCTGGGGAGCGGCCAAACCTTTCCTTATTTTCTCCCGGGCCTTCTTGGCCACTGAGAGGATAGTGCTGGCTACGTCCACTGCTTAATCTCGTATATTTTACTCTAGTTCTACCTATCTGGTTTAACTAGCCAAAAAACAAAACACTACCATGGGCAAAGGCAAGATTTCGACAGATTTTTTTTTTTCCCTTGACCAAATTACGGGGAAATCCGCCAATTTTGTGCGCTGATAGCTTGCATACCCATAGCAAACTCGGTTTATGGGAGTAGAATTCGGCTAAATTTTTTAATCCTCTGCGATTTTTATGCTAAAATAAAGCGTCTGCGCAAATCCTCTTAACACCAAAGTTCGACAGACTTTTGCGCACTCCCTAAGTACACCTTGCTCCTCAGTCTAACCTCTTGTCAGGTTTATTGCACCATAGGTCTACTATCATACATCTCCCCTCCCTTTTCCTACAAAATCATGTGGCTCAAAGCAAATGCCATAATAAAACTCCTGCAACGGGTATCATTGGCCCCAGTCCAAAGCAATACTCATGTGTTAAAACACCACACACCACAATGACTTTCAGGATTCTGTCACAGTTTTCCAACGAACCACCATTTCGAGACTTTAAGAGAATAGATTCCAAGATGCTCTATGCAGCTACTACCAGCCCAGTGTATTGAGCTAGGGGGAATTGCCAACATTATAAACCCAGACAAAGAAAAGACAAAAGGATGAAGCAAGGAAAGTTAAAGTGACATAGCGGTGGCTCAAGCCCAGCCAGTGTTCCCAACCGTCCCGTCCGGACGCCCGGGCCCTGGCGTCCTATAGTCCCGTCCGTCCCGGGCAGGGTGAATAAGGACGGCCGGGCACGGCGTCCGTCCTTGATGAAGATCGCAGTCCTGTAGGTGACGGCCGGGCCCTGCAGTCTTTCTTGGCAAATGGTAACTTCCAGTAGGGCCCAGCTATCTTTGGAATTGACGGGCGTCACCTGCAGGGCCCGGCCGTCCTGAGTAAGGACGGGCGTCACCTACAGGTACCTGCCGTCACCTGTAGGTACCTGCCGTCCCCAGCACGGCCCGGCCGTCCTTGGTAAGGACGGGTGTCCCCTGTACTCGAGTAGAGCGCAGCTGCCACTAACAGGCCTCCGCCATTCCCATCAGAGTTTTGTCGTCATACGTATCGCCGCCTTCATCATTTTTTGGCCGAGTTGTAGCTCTACCACTCCACTTGAGTGAACCAAATATACATAAATATAGA
>QFET01007309.1:0-18312 GCA_003316355.1 Tuber calosporum | reverse complement strand
ACACAGAAAACCCGATCCGAATCTCCAGTCAGGCGACATGGTCTGGTTACTGCCAAGGGATATAAGGACCACAAGACCATGCAAGAAGCTGGATTACAAGAAAATCGGACCATTCAAGATCCTTACGAAGGTGGGCAAAAGTGCCTATAAATTGGCCTTGCCCCAACAGATGAAGGTCCACAACACCTTCACATCTCACTCCTCGAACCATACCAAGACAATCAGTTCCCCTCACAAAAGCAATCACCACCACCTCCAATCGAGATAGAAGGAGAAAGCGAATACGAACTCGAAGAAATCATTGACTCACGCATACACCGAAAACGCCTACAATACAGAGCCAAGTGGACTTGCTGTTCACCAGAACACGACAAAACTTGGTACCCTGCGGAAAACTTCAACAATGCCAGCATCGCCATTGAACGTTTCCATCAGCAGTACCCAAGAAAACCCCGAGTGGGTTACAGTCAAAATCGAATCCACGAAGCAAGACCCAATGCCATTGGGTCCAGACGAAGGCTGGGGCGATAGCCCAAGGGCTACTACCCCTACCAGCCCGCCATACACTACTCAGGAAGAAAGGGAAAAGTAGGCAGCACACAACGCTCTTTCGTGGACTGCCTGTTACGATTATTCCTACAACACTCATTTACGCGACAAAGAAGGAAGCAATTGGTTTCCACGACAGCCCAAGTTGCGCAAACCGCAACAACCACACAAGGAGACATCCTGGAAACACTGTTTCAAGGACACTTGTCGTATTCACAGACACGACAATATCGATTCTGGGTTTTACCCAAGACGAACCGGGGAAGCGGCACCCCTTATGGAAAACGATTCACGTATTAGGAAAAGAAAAACAACTGTGAGGACACAGTTGAAGGGAGAGGGGGGCGAAAAAAGCGAAATCGAGATGATCCCTGACGAAGAGAGTTTGCAACGACAGTTGCAAGGGCTAGAAGAACAACTTGGCATCGCCGAAGCCACAATTGAGGCCCAAAGGACTGATATGCGGACATATCAGAGAATGATTGAGGACCGGGACCAGACTATTAGGGCGGCACACACCACCTTAGAGAAAGTCCGGAGAAACTACCAGTCGGCCGAACATCAAGTTCGGAAATTGAAAAAGGAACTGCGCAGGTTTGGAGAAAGCCTAACGAAGATGGGACGTTAAGCCTGAAGGGACTCAGGCTTCAGGGAGAGGGGAGCTAATGTCACGATTGGTGACTAAGCAAGGCAGAATTTCGCATGACTCATAGTTATGAGTCACAAGGTTGTTATATTTCGCACCATGACTCATTAGAAGTCAAGAGGTTTCACTAGATGCACACTTGTGCAATCATTGTTATGTTGTGATTGGTTGATCGTGCGCAGGACTCACATTTGTGAGTCATATGATGTAATGATTTTCGCACATGAATCACACTATGAGTCATGGATTTTGCGCATGTGACCACTTTAGGGCACATGACTTATTATATGAGTTATGATTGGTTGGCATGCGGCGCAGTTGACTCTGAGGAGTCAGCTGATGGATTTCATACTATGACTCACTATGAGTCATAGAGGTTGTGTGACTCACAGGTATGAGTCACCAGGGTTAGGGTTGAGGGAAGAGTGCCTATATAAGGACCACCAAGTGACCTGTAGTTAGGACTCTTCACGCAACCATCTAAGTTCTTTCCTATACAATTACTTTACCTCTTTATCGTTTTATTCCCTATTGGCGTTGTGCGATAGGAACCATAGGGTTCAGCTATCAAGACAACGTAGGCATAGGCCTAAGAGCAATAGTGGAACTCCGCCTAGTACTACTCGTTGCAATAGTACTCCTACCCTGGTGGCTGAGACTACCGCCACGCCCCATACCGGACTACAACAACGTCCCGGTCATATTCATCCAACCCAAAGAGAAGTAGTTACCTGTTGCAGAACCAGCTTACCGCATAGGATCGTAACAGTCAATGAACCTATCGGAACAAGTTTATAAGGAGAGGTAGTAAAGACTAGAAGGTATTGGCCCGATCGTGAACACTAGTCATACTGAAAGCCAGCTCGAGAGACGGATAAGACGGCACGAAGCAGATTTGGACAACAACCAAGCTGGCCCCTAGGAGTTCCAAGAAGTTATTGGTACTTTCCAAACTGGGCGGCCTAATCTTAACTGGCAAAAGAAGTTTGACAACTCAGACTAAGGGGGTCCAAACCCTTAGAGAAGTCGGGACCTCTGATCATACCATTAGCTGTGTTGGGGAAGAGAAAGTTTCAGGGTCAAAGCGGGTTTGCTCTCGGATTAAGAGACCATGGTTATGAAGAAAATACCTCTTTTTATGTAACCCAGTAGTAGTCCACGAACACTCAGACGCGGGATATATATATCGAAGTGCCTCCCGAGCTTTAGCTATCATCAAGCAACGGAGAAGAGATCACATCAATATCATAGGTTTTACTCAAAAATCTTTACCTACAAGCCTTCCTAGACAATCTCAGTTAACGAAGAAAGATTTAAGCCTAGTCCGATTCGCATGCCCTTAGAATCGGCTACCCTTAACACATATAAACTGTTATTTTCTTCCCTACCTTCGTCTCTTAATCCGTGAGCGAACCCCTTTTGACCCTGTAACTTTCTCTTCCCCCACACAACTAATTGTATGATCAGAGCTCCCACCTTCTCTGATGGTGTGGACCCCCTTAGTCTGAGTTATCAACCTTCATTCCGCTGTTAAGATATGGCCACCCAGTTTGCAATGTACCAATAACCTCTTGGAACTCCAAGGGGCCAACTTGGTCGTTGGCGGAATCTGCTTCATGCCGTCTTATCCGGCTCTTCAGCAGGCTTACAGGATTACTAGTGTTCACGATAAGGCTAATACCATCTCGTCTTCACTGCCTCTACTTATCAACTTGTTCCGATAGGTACAAGGACCCATCTAGGATTACCCGTACACTCGTAACTTCGTCTGGGTGTAACTCCGCGGGTTCTTGATGGAATCGCTTCTTTCCACTTCCCCGCCGTAGCCAGAGAGGCCCTCTCACATACCATGAGGACAGTATCTGTTTTAAGGGTAGTCGATTCTAAGGGTAAGCGAATCGAACTAGTCTTTAATCTTTCTTCGTAAACGGAGGTGTCTATGGAGGCTCGTAGGTAAAGATTTTGGTGTAAAAACTTATGATATTGACAAGATCTCATAACCGTTGCTTGATGATGGCTAAAGCTCGTGATGCACTTCGATATTTAAATCACACGTCTGAGTGTTCGCGGACTACCACTACTTTCTATACAACTATATACTTTTTCTCACAAACTATCTTTGATGATCCAAGTGCGCAGGCAATTTAACCCTGAGAATATGGTTCCCCCCACGGCTTACGGACACATCAGAGCTCAGCTTTCTCAGAGGGTGTGGGACCCTAATCAGTCTAAGACGCTGTTCCTTCTTCCGCTGCTTAAACCAGGCAGTCCATCATGGAATCTACCAATGGTTTCTTGGAACAACAAGTGGCCAGCATAGTTGTCGACGAGTCTGCTGCCTCCCGATACAACCAGCAGCTTGCAGATGGCTCTCAATATGACTGGACCTCATGAGCGGTTCAATACCATATCATTTTGGCTCAGCCTCTCCTTATCGACTTGTTCCGATAGGGCTATGGACCTTCCTAGGCTTGCAATCAGGGTCTAAGTGTGTTCTCAGTGTTTCCCTTTCACCCACTTAACATATTCTCAATTTCGTTTGGAGCGTCCCGTCACCATTGACCACGCGCAGCGAAGGCTATGCGGGAATGGTCATAACTCTGAGAACACAGCGCCGATGCACTTGATTCCAGATGCATTGGCACGGCCAAGCCTCCCTCTTCATATACCCGGTAAATAGCAGGCGGTCGGACGGACGGCGATGACGTCTATGGTGTTTTGATGGGGGCACTAATTTATGACATTTTTGTGAGAGGACGTTTTTGTAGTAGGTGCCGCAGGTGACGTGCAGGCCCAACAACGGGGCCGGAGGGGTCTGAGTAGGTTTTTTAGTGCATTTTTCGGATGAATGCAGTACTAAATTCAGGACCTCATACACCTGTGCCTAACATGATCACCTTCCTCCGAGGGTTCGTCTCGAATCGCTTTTGTAGGTGTTACCCTCTTGTGGCTTTTCCTTTATCCAAAATGAAACACAGAATTAAACGTAAAAAAAATAAAATAAACTCCTCCTTTTTGAGCTCGACTTGGTAGGGTGAAAAACCTATTGCTTTTGCTTGGCCACACTAGGAAAACCTTTTCCTTATCATTCAACGTCTGCTCGCATTGGCATATCCGGATTCTGCCTATGAAATGCCTCCACCAATTCCTGTGCATGCTCTAAATTGTCTGGTGGTTCCCAACTATTTTCATCTTCAGAACACCCAGTCCATTTCACAAAATACCGTAACTCACGCATTTGGCGGTTCCGACCACACACGCGCTGGGTATAAGAGATTATTCAACTCTTCACGATTCTTTCCATTTCCCATTCAAAATCTAAATCGATTTCTTCTGGCTCGCGGGGAGGTTGTTCCCTTGCTGGTCGTTTGTATAGTGGATAGGGTTGTAATAGTGATACATGAAATATCGGATAGATCTTCCACCGTGGTGATATTTCGAGTTTGTAGGCACCTTCTCCCCTTTTTTCCAATACCTTAAAAGTGCGATACAGCTTTGGGCTAAGCTTCTTCGAGGGTCGCTTAGTGCATATGTTTTTGGCATTTAACATGAACAGGTCCCCGACCTTGATGTCTAGTTGCTGCAAAGCCTTGCGGTTGTAATATTTAGTCATATTTTCCTGTGTTTGTTCCTGCGCTTCTCTCGCCTGTTGGTGTATTGTTTGCATTCAGTGTGCGTATAACTGGGTGCCTGGATTCAGGGCTTCCCGTTCCTTTATCCATTCTGTTTGTATATGGAATCAATAGTTTGCGTACAATGGTGACATGCCATGAGCATTCGTTACCGAATTGTTGTAGGCATGCTCAATAATGGGAGCAACTGGTACCAATCCGTTTGATCATAATTGTCAAAATTCCTAAGGTTTCCTTCCAGCACTTAGTTGGTCCTTGCAGTTTTTGCATCCATGTAGGGGTGATACGCTGTTGACATCATTCGTTTTGTCCTAGGATTTTGCATAGGGATTCCCAGAATTCTCCAGAGAATTTAGCATCCATGTCGGATATGATTTATGCCGGCAGACCATGTAGCTTCTATACTTCCCTCAAGAATATGTTTGCAACTTCTTTTGCTGTTACATTACTTTTCAGACCTATGAAGTAAACCATCTTTGTAAACCGATCTACGACTACCATAATTTTTGTTCTTCCTTATGATACTGGCAGTTGTGTGATTAATTAGCGCGATATGCATAACCAGGCTGCGAACAGGACTTCTAGAGGCCTCAACACACCGAACCGTGCATGTTGTGTGGATTTATTATGTTGACATTCATCGCATGACCATACGTAGTCCTTTATCCACGCAGTCAGCCCTCTCCAATAAAAGTCTATGGTAATAATTTCCAGAGTCTTCTCCTGTCCAAATGTTTCCAGCTACTTTGGAGTCATGGCAACCTTAGGCTATAGTTTTCTGCAGCTGTTCGTTGTCTGGAATATATAAGCGATTCTTATAGTATATCAGTCCTTCAGGTACTGCCCAGTGAGTTGGTAATAGTTTGCCCTCTTCGGTTAACATTTCCAATTCTCGCTTGCGTTCCTGCCAGTCATGATCGTTCTGGCCTGCCTCTTTGATGGTTTTAAATAATCTTTGGTCATATTTCCTAATATTAACCTTGGAAATTATAGCATTAAACTTTAGGAGTATCCCTTTGCCTTGTCTTCCTTGATGGTCTGTTGCATCAAGAAACTCATTTTTGGCCTGGTCCACTTGCATGTAAGCAACCACTACCTAGGTCTTTGTTTCAGCTAATCGGCTGGGTAATATATCCGTGCTTCCAAATCAACCTTCACCCTTTGCAATTTCGGTCGTCCGTCGATTCCATCGCTTCTACCATGTGTATGTTCTCCATGATCATTTGTGCCATTCGGTCCCCTTTACGAACCTGGCAATCTTGGTTTCCATGGTTCATTATGATAACCTTGACTTCTCCTGTGTAATCAGCGTCGATTACTCCTGCGCCAATGCTGATCCCAACTTTGGCGGCCATGCCACTGCATGGTACCAACCTTGCATATGTTCCTTTTAGTAATCCGACAGAAATTCCAGTTTCCACCAACCTTTGTCCTTTGACTGCAATTATAAAGTCCTCTAGTGCATGATGGTCGTGTCCGGCTGCAAGTTGGGACCCTTTTGTAGGCATTCGTGTTTTTGGAGTAAGTAATTTTATTCGCAAGAAATCAGTAGACTCTGTGCCATTTATTCTTTCCTATCTCTCTGGCTGATTTAAGTGTACCAGTGTGATTTGGAAGTAAGAAGGCTTGAGTATTGACTGTTCGCTATGCGCAGCACCCTCCACAGGAAGGTACTCCGGCACTCAGCTTAGTGCAACAGGCAATCCGCCTCGTTTTCCAGGTCGGTAGACAATTTCGAAATTGTAGTTCGCTAGTTGCTGAGCCCATCGTATTTGCCGCGGATTCCATACCTTAGTTGTAAGGAAGTTCTGTAGGTTCTGGTGATCAGTGTAGACAGTCACTGGTTCCTCTGTTCCCACCAGATACTGTTTCCACTCTTTAAATGCTTCCAGAATTGCCAATAGTTCCTTATCATGGATCTTATAATTTCGCTCATCTGGGCTCAGCTTCCGTGAGTGGAAAGCCACTGGATCTAGCATTTTGTCCTTAAACTGTGTGAGGACACAGCCTAGTGGAAAATCGCTAGCATCTGTTTCCACAATTGTTTCTCTGTCAGGGTAAAAATGACATATCCTGGGGGCGGAGATGCCTCATGCCTTAAGTTCTTCAAACGACACGTCTTGTTCCGCCCCTAAGCTGAACTTTTAGGAGTCGCCCTTCAACAATTCGCTTATTTGTTTGCAGATTGTGGAGAAATCCTTAATGAAACGTGGGTAAAAATAGGCAAAGCGAAGGAATATTTGCACCTCCTTGACCGACCTTGGTGCCTTCCAAACTTTTATGCTGAGGACCATTTTTTCGCTCCTGGTGACTCCATCAACAGCCACAATATACCCTAAAAACGCCACGGTATTGAGGTGAAAAACTCACTTGGTGGTCGATACCGGTAGCTCATATTCTTCGCAGCGAAAGAGTACTTTCTTTACCAATTCGACGTGTTCTTTCTCTCTCTTGGAATAAATTAGGATGTTGTCTAGGTAGACCACTACTCCATGATCTAAAAATTCACCTAGAATTTTATTCACTATGCCCTGGAATGTGGCAGGCGCATTTACCAGCCCGAATGGCATTACGTTGGATTCAACGTGGCAGGATCGGGTCCGGAATACAGTTTTCCACTCATCTCCTTCCTTAATCCTTAGGAGGTTATAGTCATCTTTTAAGTCGAGCTTAGTGAATGTATGTACCCCTGCCACCAGCTCGCGAAGCTCGCTCATTGGGGGTAGCGGGTATTTGTTGGCCATCGTTAGATTATTTGACTGTCGGTAGTCCACACATAGCCTCCTTGAACCGCCAGGTTTAGGTACAAATAAAATATTAGCCCAGCAGGAGATTTGCTCTCCTTGATTTTCCCTTTATCCTGCATTTTCTGCAGGTTTTGCAAAACATATCCAGCTACTGGGCTGACAAAGGATATATCGGGCCCCTTGGCGGTACCGCGCCAGGTATCAGGTCAATGGCGTTGTCAAACGTTCTTCTTGCGGCTAGTTTTTCTGCCGTTATTGGTGCAAAAAGTCTCTTGAATTCATGGAATTCGAAGAGTTATTTCCAGAATCTCTTTTGACTCTAGAGTGGGTTCTATTTCGATCCTTCCAAAGTCTCGTACTTCTGGGTCGTATGCCTCAGTCTCATCCCATTTAAATGTCAAGTCTATGCCTTCATCATTAACATGACTTTGGCATTTCAGGTCTTTAAAAGTCCATTTTTACGCATCCTCGATGTGCCCTATGGGATGTTCTGTATGCCACCATCCAAATGGGATGATAAGGTCAAATTTGCCAGCATTGGCCATTTCACAAGAAATGTGAGATCAGTGTATGTTGTGCCCGATCTCTAAGACAATAGGATGTATGTAGTGAATTCCCCCATTGGGTGCTGTGGTTCCTTCAAAGGTGTAAATATCCAAGCTATTTGTGTGGGTGTGGTATGATATACGATGTTTATTAACCAGCACTTGGTTAAATCGGAATATAGTAGACCCTGAGACTAATAGAATGCGAATCGGGATCCGTTCACCATTTGCTTCAATGGTTGCTCTACCTTTTGGGCATGAACAATAAGGCGGGGCAGGTGCTGATGTTTTATTTCTTTTATTTCGGCCGTTAGGGGCCTGTACAGGTCTCTTGTGCGAGATTTTTGTTGTTATAGTAACTTAGGGTGTTTGTTACCATGCCCGCACGGTTTCAGCTTTTCAAGTCTCCTCAGACAAATAAAATCTCTGGCTTTGGTGTACTGGGCAGCCAAACACTAGCGGTCTTTACACCCCGCCGAAGGGTTCCCATCCACCTGCCATTTGACCTTCTCCGCCCAGGCTTTGTCTTCACTGGAACCGCACTCGTATAGTTTTGTCTATATCAGGGTATTCGGGCTCTGGCGATTCTTCACGCATCGCCTTGTTATCCTCATGAGTCTATCATGCCTATCCTGTCCATAAAGCCGGAGTATAGGTTCAGTACGGATTTACCCCTCACCATTTAGCGTGTGGACTAGATAGCCGTAGTTATTCATTTTTTTCCACTTCATTTTTCTCGATGTCCAGAATCCTGTTCCGTTTCTCCAACCATTTCATTGTCCAGCAGACCAGTAATATATTTGGTTCCTGGAAGGCTTCTCACGATCCAGGCTAGACTGATTTCCCCTTATCATTCTCAAGAAGTCCCTAGTCAGCGCTGGTCTGTCCACTCTTCCCTGGATCTTTTGTAAGGATTTCGGGCTTTATGAGGATGCGGGTTTAGTAAACCGTCTTCCGTACTGAGGTCTGATATACATCAAATCTGGTGCTCCGCTTTCTTCTTTTGGAGTTTCAAGTTCCTAGAGTTAGTCCCGGACTACAACAAGCCGCCGTCCCAGTTAATCGCCTCTTGCTCGCCTGTCATTCTTAGGTCTGCGATACTCCCATAGGTGTGGATTGCTTTTCGTGATAGTCGCTTTTGTTTTGAGTTTCCCACGGAGAAGCGCAGAATACCTGCTAGTAGGACCTTGCAGAGGACGAGCCCACTTGTTGTTTTCGGTTTCGGTAAGGGGTCCATAACCGAGTACCCAGTCGCCGTCGCTGCCGGTGCCTGAAATCCTTTATTAGGTTTCATCCATGTCGTCCAGTTCACAAATACTGGGCTGGTTGACTTGGTTAACCCTAGTCGTGGGTTCTGGTTGCCCCTTTGTTATCTGGAGTCGTCGATATTTGGCTTTAAATTTCCACTTTTCTGTCGTATAACTGATTATTGGGCCTGTTTCCTGCAGAATTTTCAAGTATGGTTAACCAACGGGCAACGTGTACACTGATTGGCTTGCTTTCGTTCTTTAATTTTGTACATAGGGATTCCTTTATGAGCTTCAACTCAATTTAAATGTTCAACCTTTCCTTCAGCGGGGGCTTATTTCTCTTTTTCCGCTTTTTTTTTCAATGTGTTGGCAACCTTATCAGGTGCCGTATAGGTTTTTCGTTTCTTATTTCCAGCAGTGGTCTTGCTAGATTATGATTCCTCCTCCCGCTTTCTTTTCTGGAAATCACTTTTTCTCTGGTCGTTTTTTCCGTATAAGCCTTTGTTCTTCCTTGAACGCTTCTTCCGCTTTAGTAACCCTGCGGACTGCTTTTATCCACTCGGTATCCAAATCATGATTTTCATGTAATAGTGTACATATGTCCTTGATAGGAAGTTGCAGCTCAACTATAGTTCTCCAAGCGATGCCGGATACTTCTGCCTCGATATTGTGGTTTTCTATGGTAAGGAGATACTTCTCTATATCCCCTGAATACCTAACCTACTCCAACTCGGCTAAGGCTTTTTGTGCTTTGTCCAGTACCGAGAATCGTTCTGTAACTTCGGCCCGGAAGGTGATCCAGAAATCATAACCCTCATGTTTCGGGAATCCGAGGTCCCCAGTCATTTTCTTTCGATAGATTATCGAGAAAGGGGCTACCTCAGTTCCTTCCATTCCCCTAACGCATACTTGATGTGTTCTTCATTGTTTTCCCATTGCCCTGGGTTTCTCCCAAAGTAGTCCTCAGAATTTAATAACCATACTCGCACATCCTGAGTAGGCGTATTCACAAACTTGAATGGTCAATGCGCTTGCTGGCGGTTGGTCCTTCACAAGGCTTGCCCTAGTCGGTCAACCCATGCGTCCGCTTAGGATTCGAACTCTAGGCCAGGCAAGTGTCGTCGTGATGCCTTATCTCCTCTTCGTGAGGGGTCACCTCCGTCTTCAGACCCCGGATCATCATCTCCCGGGTTGTGTGCATTCGGCAGAGGGGGTGGCGGTGGCTCTTTTCCGCCATTTCCGTTTCCATCCCCATGATCCACAGTCTTTCCCTTATCTCTATGGGGAATGAACCGGAACTCTTCTCCGCCATTGGCCATGGTTCTCTTTTCGAATCCCAGATTTTGCACTGGCTGTGGTGCCACTGTTGCCCACACACTTGGTGGGTTTCTAGCAACATGTAGTTGCACCAAAGTTTCCTTCCTTCGAGTCAACATTTCATTAGTGGCCCGGATGCAGCAATCTGCCTGACCACATAGGCCTCCCTTTCTGCCCACTCCTGTTCGAGGCTTTGGTGAAGTACTCGTAACTCCTCTCTCGTTCTCTCAAGTACTTTTTGTGCAGCCACTTGTATTTGATAAAGTTTTGCCTTTTGTCTCGCCAATGCCTGTTGTGGCTGGCGGTCTCAATCCAGCGACTCTTGTCCTCTTGTCCGAATGTTAGCATGTAGTTGGGTACTTACTGCTTCATGGTGTAAAGCTCGTTCTTCCTGCACCCGCAACTTTGCCTCCAACCGTTTGGTGGTTGCATCTTGAAGTGCGTCGGTTATAGTTTCTGACATTTTAAGCCGTAAGTTAACAGGCTTCAACTCTTCGCCAATAATTTGTTCACCACGGGTTATCCGTTGAGCATGGTGCAGGAGTTGATTTACCTGATCCTGATCTAGACCAGAGAGTTCACGGCAGGCCAGATGTTGCAAATTAACTGATTCCTGTAGGGTACAGTAGAAGTAGCTCATTACCTGGCCTATGCATTCCGCTAATCTTTCCCTAGCTGGAATTCTGGCATCGGGCGGACGGGGAGTACTTGATCGAGTTCCTGGGGCTGACTTTCTGACTCCACTTGGCTGTGACAGGTGCTGGAGTGCCAAAGGTGACCTGGAGCGTTCAGGTGCATGGTCGCTTCCAACCAGAGAAACTTCTTCTATGTCAGACATGGCTTGGTCCGTGTCAACTATCAATTGTCGTGCTTTCTCCTTCTATTTGTACTCAGGATGTTTTCCTAATCTCCAAAGAGATGGGGTGAAGGAGAGGGGGGTAAAGCTGAATGAACTGTAGGTTCCTTCTTCTTCAGTATCGTAGTCTTAAAACGGATTCCACAGGAAGGTGGGACCGTAGAATGGTTCTTTTTTTTCTTGAAAATCTGATTTGGTAGGGATCAATAGGGGATCGGTGAACCAGGAGGGTTCATGAGGTATATAGAATTGAATCTCCGTGAGGGAGTTTTCAAGTATTTCTTCGAATGAGTAGTGTATTTTTAAGGGACGTGGTTCGAGCCCTAGCTCGTCGAGGAGTGTGGAATGAGCTATGAGCTTATGTGATTCCTGAGGTATGACTTGGTGGTGTCCAGTAGTCATGTAAAGAGCCTTGGTAATAAGGAGAAATATCAATATACTGTTAAGGGTAGTCGATTATAAGGCCAAGCGAATCGAACTAGGCTACAATCTTTCTTCGTAAACGGAGATTGTCTAGTGAAGCTCGTAGGTAAAGATGTTTGTTTAAAACTTATGATATTGATAAGATATCTTCTCCGGTCCTTGATGATGGCTAAAGCTCGGGAGGCACTTTGATATTTATATCCCGCGTCTTAGTGTTCGCGGACTACCACTACTTTCTATACAACTATGTACTTTCTCTCACAAACTATCTTTATTGATCCATGTGTGAAGGCGATTTAACCCTGAGAATATGGTTCCCCCCACAGCTTACTGACACATCAGAGCTCAGCCTTCTCTGAGGGTGTGGTACCCTTAGCAGTCTGATCGCTGTCCCTTCTTCCGCCGTTTAAACCAGGCAGTCCATCATGGAATCCACCAATGGTTTCTTGGAACAACAAGTGGCCAGCATGGTTATCGACGAATCTGCTTCTTCCCGATATCACTGGCAGTTTGCAGTCGGCTTTCAGGATGACTGGAGGTCACACTTGGTCCAATACCATATCGTTTTGGCTCTGCCTCTCCTTATCGACTTGTTCCGATAGGTCTATTGACATTTCTAGGCTTGCTATCAGGGTCTAGGTGTGTCCTCAGTGTTTCCCTCGAACCCACTTAACATATTCTCAATTTCGTTTGGAGCGTCCCGTCATCTTTGTCACCCCCAGCAAAGGCTATACGGGAATGGTCATAACTCTGCGGACACTGGGCTGTTGCACTTGATTCCACCTGCATTTGTACGGTCATGTCTCCTTCCTCATATACCCGGTGAACAGTATCCAGTCGGGCAGACGGCGACGCATTATATGGTCATATGAGGGGGGCGCCAATTTATGACTTGTTGGTGAAGGGACGTTTTTGCCGTAGGTGCCGCAGGTGACGTGCAGGCCCAACAACAGTGCCAGGGGTATGAGTAGGTTCTTCAGCGCATTTTTCGTACGAATGCAATAGTGAATACAGTACCTCATTCACATGTGCCTAACAATCCGGTCTGACGGACAGCGACAATGTATACGGATTTACAAGATGTGTTCCAATATCTCGTGTTTCTTAGTAAACGAGCAACTGCACAAGGTGCTAGTCTCGACTCCCAGGTGATCGCCAGGGCTGCAGGGGGCTAATTGCCTGTAGAGGTTCAGATGCATGCAGTCCATTCTGAAAAG
Source organism: Tuber calosporum (assembly GCA_003316355.1). Lineage (NCBI taxonomy): Eukaryota > Fungi > Ascomycota > Pezizomycetes > Pezizales > Tuberaceae > Tuber > Tuber calosporum. Next base: position 5,130 of record QFET01007309.1, on the reverse strand, counting down.
TCATGTAAACCTCTAGGGAGTCATTTGTGCCTAACACGAGGTCCCTCCTCAGTGCGGTTTCTCCCTAATCGCTTTTCAAAGGTTACCTTCTCTTTAGGTATCTCATCAAAATAACTATCAAAAACAAACCTGTATTTTAACCATAAAACCCAAACTTAAACAACTCCGAAAAATATCAATCCCTTCTTGAACTCTACTTGGTAAGGTGAAAAACCTAACCCGTTTGCTTAGCCACGCTAGGAAAACCTTTTCCTTGTCATTCAACATCAGCCCACTTTGGCATATCCAGATTCTCCCTATGAAACACCTCCACCAAGTCCTGTGCATGCTCTAAATGGTCTGGTAGATCCCAAGTATTTTCATCTTCAGAACACCCAGTCCACTTCACAAAATACCAGAACTCACGCATCTGGCAGTTCCGACCACCCACACGCTTGGCATAAGAGATAATTTCACTCTTCACTATTCTTTCGATTTCTCATTCAAAATCTGAAGCAATATCTTCTGGCTGGCGGGGAGGTTGTTCCCTTGCTTGTCGATTGGATGTTCGATAGGCTTCCAACAATGATACATGAAATATCGGATGGATCTTCCATCTTGGTGATATTTCTAGTTTGTAGGCACGTTGGCCTCTAGTTTCCTATACCTTAAACGGCCCATACAGCTTTGAGCTAAGGTTCTTCGAGGGTCGTTTGGTGAGTATATTCTTTTCATTTAACATGACCAGGTCCCCAACCTTGATGTCTGGTTGCTGCCTCGCCTTGGGTTTGTAATATTTGCTCATATTTTCCTGTGTTTGGTCCAACGCTTCTCTGGCCTGTTGGTGTATTGTTTGCATCCAGTGTGCATATAGCTGGGCGCCTGGATTTTGGGCTTCACGTTCCTTCATCAATTCCGTATGTGGGTAAAATCCATAGTTTGCATAGAATGGTGACATGTTATGTGCATTCGTTACCGAATTGTTGTAGGCATCCTCGGCTAGGGGTAACGGCTGGTACATGTCCGTTTGATCATAATTGACAAGGTTTTTGAGATATCCTTGTAACACTTGGTTTGTGCTTTCCGTTTGTCCATCAGTTTGCTAGTGGTACGCAGTTGACATCTTTGGTTTTATCCCTTGTGTTTTGCATAGGGATTCGCAGAATTCTCCCGAAAACTTTGCATCCATGTCAGATATAATTTCCATTGGAAATCCATTTAGCTTCCAGACTTCCCTCTAGAATACGTTTGCAACCTCCTTGGCAGTGCATTACTTTCCAGACCTATGAAGTGAGCCATCTTTGTAAACCTATCCACGACTACCATAATTTGTGTTCTTCCTTATAATTCTGGTAGTTGTCTGATGAAGTCGGTCTATATGGACGACCAGGCTGCGAACGGGACTTCTTGAGTCTGAAGCAGACCGAACTGCCCATGTCGTGGGGATTGATTATGTTGAAATTCATCACATGACTGTACGTAGTCATTTATCCACGCTGTCAGCCTTTCCCCATAAAAGTCTCTGGAAACAATTTCCAGAGTCTTCTCCTGTACAAAGTGTCCAGCTACCGTAGAGTCGTGGCAACCTTTGGCTATAGTTGTCTGGAGCTGTTCGTTGTCAGGGATGTATAAGCGATTCTTATAGTATATCACTACTTCAGTTTTGCCCTGTGACTTGGTAATGATTTGCCCTCATCGGTTAATGTTTCCAATTCTCGCTTGCATTCGTGCCACTCTTCTTCCTTCCTGCCTGCATCTTGGATGGTTTTTAATAATGTCTGGCCATATTTCCTAATATCAACCATGGACATTATAGCATTAGACATTAGGAGTCTCCCTTTATCTTGTCTTGCTTGATAGTCTGTTTCATCAAGAAACTCATTTTCGGCCTGGTCCGCTTGCAAGTATGCAAACACTACCTGGGTATTTTTGGCAGCTGATCGTCTGTGTGATACATCCGTGCTTCCAAATCTGCCTTTACCCAATTCAGTTTCTGCTAGTCCGTCCACTTCTATCGCCTCCACCATGTGTATGTTCTCAATCATCATTTGTACCATTCGGTCCCCATGTGAACCTGGCAATCTTGATTTCCATGGTTCATTATGATAACCTTAACTTCTCCAGTGTAATAAGCGTCGATTACTCCTCCGCCAATGCTGATCCCAAATTTGGCAGCCATTGCACTGCATGGTGCCAACTGTACCTATGTTCGTTTTGGTAATCCGACGGAAATTCCAGTTTCCACCAACTTTTGTCCCTCGGCCAGAATGATAAAGTACCCTAGTGCGAAAATGTCGTGTCCGGCTGCTAGTCGAGACCCCTTTGTAGGCATTCGTGCTTTTGGAGTTAGCAATTTTATTCGAAAGAAATCAGTAGACTCTGTGCCATTTATTCTTTCCTCCCATTTATGGCTAATTTAAGTGTACCAATATGATTTGGAAGTGAGAAGGCGTAAGGATTGACTGTTCACTATGCGCAGCTCTCTCATCAGGACGGTACTCCGGCCGTCGGCTAAGTTAATCTGGCTTTCCGCCTCGTTTTCCGGGTCGGTAGACAATCTTGAAATTGTAGTTTGCCAGTTGCTGAGCCCATCGTATTTGCCACGGATTCTATACCTTAGTGGTAAGGAAGTTCGTTAGGTTCTGGTGATCGGTGTATACAGTTCTAGTTTTTCAGTTCCGTCCGGATACTGTTTCCACTCTTTAAATTCTTCCAGAATCGCCAATGGTTCCTTATCATGGATCTCATAATTTCGCTTAGCTGGGCTCAGCTGGCGTGAGTGGAAAGCAACCAGGTGTAGCTTTTTCTCTTTAAACTGTGAGAGGACGCATCCTAGGGTAAAATCGCGTGGATCTCTTTCCACATTTGTTTCTCTGTCAGGGTAGAAATGACAGAGTATAGGGGCAGAGATGAATCTTTTCATAAGTTCTTCAAATGCTGGATCTTGTTCTGGCCCCAAGCTGAAGATTTGTGGGGTCGCCCTTCAACGTTTCGGTTATTGGTTTGCACATTTTTGCGAAATCCTTAATGAAATATCGGTAAAAATTGTAAAGCCAATGAATATTTGCATCTCCTTGACCGACCTTGGTGTCTTCCAATTTTTCATGCTTTGGACCTTTTTTTCACTCATAGTGACTCCATCAATTGCCACAATATACCCCAAAACTCCACTGTATCGACGTGAAAAACTGACTTGGTGATTGATACCACTAGATCATATTCTTCCAAGAGAGAGAGTACCTTCTTGACCAAGTCGACGTGTTCTTTCTATGTTTTGGAGTAGATTAGGTTATCGTCTAGGTATACCACTACTCCATGAGCTAAGAATTAACGCAGATTTTGAGTCATCATGGCCTGGAATGTGGTAGGCGCGTTTACCATCCCGAATGGCATTACTTTGTATTCAAAGTGGCCGTATCGGGCACAGAATGCTGTTTTACACTCATCTGGTTCCTTTCTTCTTCGGTGATTAAAGACATCTTTTAGCTTAAGCTTTGGGAATATTTGGGCTCCAGCCACCATATCACGGAGCTCGCTCATTAGGGGTAGCGGGTATATGATAGCTACCATTAGCTTATTTAACTATTGATAGTCCACACATAGCCTCATTGAACCGTCTGGTTTAGGGACAAATAAAATTGAAGCCCCTGCAGGGGATTTGTTTTCCACGATTTTCCCTTAATCCTGCATTTTCTGCAGGTATTTGCTAAGCAAATCCACCTGGTGGGTTTACATAGTATATATCGGGCCCCATGCTGGTACAGTGCCGGGTATCAAGTGCATGGCGTGGTCAAACGTTCTTCTTCCGGCTAGTTTCTTTGCCGTGTCTGATGCAAAAATCCTCTTGAACCTATGTTATTCCTGAGATATTTGCAGGATCTTTTTTGACTCTGGAGTGGGTGCTATTTTGATGATTCCAATATATCTTGCTTCCTGGTGTATGCCACGGTCTCGTCCCATTCAAATGTCAAGTCTATGCCTTAATCATTAACATAATCTTGGCATTTCTCGGATTTAAATGTCCATTTTTGCGCATCCTCGATGTTCCTTATAGGATGTTCTGTATGCCACCTTCCAAACGGGATCATAAGGTCTTATTTTCCAGCAACGGCAATTTCGCAAGAGATATGAGATCGGTCTGCGTTGTTCCTGATCTCTAAGAGAATTGGATGTGTGTAGTGTTTTCCCCCATTTGCTGCTGTTATTCCTTCAAAGGTGTAAATGTGCTAGCTATTTGTGCGTGTGTGATATGGTACCCGATGTTTATTAAGCAGCTCTTGGTTAATTCGAAATATGTTAGACTCTGAGGCTAGTAGAACGCGTATCGGGATCCGTTCTTTATTTGCTTCAATGGTAGCCCTACCTTTTAGGCATGAGTAGTAGCGCGGGGCAGGTGCTTATTTGTTATTTCTTTTTTAGGGCCGCTAGGGGGCTATGCAGGTCTTTTGTATCACAATTTCGTAGTGCTGGTAACTTAGGGTGTTTGTTACCATGCCCGCACGATATAGGCTATTTAAGCCTCCTCCGAGAAACGAAAATCTCTGTCTTTGGTGTACTGGGCAGCCCAGTACTAGCGGTCTTTACCCATTGCTGAAGGGTTCCCATACACCTACCATTTGCCCATCTTAGCCCACGCATTTGTCCTCACTGGAGCCGTACTCGTATCATTTTGACTATATCAGCGTATTTGGGCTCCGGGTATTGTGCACGAATCGCCTCGTTTACCACATGAGTCTATCGTACCTATCCTATCCATAAAGCCGGAATCCAGGTCCGGGACGGATTTAGTACGCTCCATTTAGCGTGTGGACTAGGTAGCAGAGGTTAATCATTCTCTTCCACTTCATTTATCTTGTTGTACGGGATCCTGTTCCATTTCTCCTACAATTCCGTTGTCCAGCTGACCTTGTAATATATTTCGTGCCTTGAAGGCTTCTCACGATCCAGGCTGGAGATATTTCCCCTTGTCATTCTCCAGAAGTCCCTAGTCAGCGCTGGTCTGTACACTCTTATTTGGATCTCTTGTAAGGTTTAGGGCTTTATAAGGATGCGGGTTTAGTTGACCGTTTTCCGTACTGAGTGTTAGGCACATACTCCCACAAGGGCCCAGAGGAGCTGTTTAAGAGCTCTGGGCTTGAAACTCCACAGACT
>QFET01007302.1:0-25811 GCA_003316355.1 Tuber calosporum | reverse complement strand
CTGTAAGGCACTCCTTCTCAAGGACTGGACCCTCCAGGCTCCCCCTCCCCTCTACTATCCCTACGCACCTCGCCTGTCCCCCCACCCCTTTATGGGCCTGGACAAGTTCGCGGCTGGTAGGATCCATCAAATGCGGTCTGGCAAAACCTACCTGGCCGCCCACACATTCCGGGACGACCCTGACCCCCTCACCCTCTACCCCTACTGCGAGGAGGAGGAAGAGACCATGGTCCATGCAATCCTCCAAAGTCCTGCCAAAGCCTCTTTTCGCCTTCGCCATCTCCCTGGCATTGGCAGCCAAGGCCCTGGCTCTCCACTCTGGTCCTCGGTGGACCTACTACAGGCCCTTCGCGCCTACATTTTGGAATCTGCAACTGGATTTCCCCCACAGATGCCGGCCCACAGGCCACCCTCACCTTAGGACAGCTTGGCTGCCCTCCGCTACTAACTTTGTTTCCCTCACGTTGTTATGATTTTCCTTACTTTGTTTGGAATTTTGTTATTTTCTTTCCTTACTTGAAGAGCCTCCATTGTGGGAGCAGTGACGGTACCATTACAACTGGGAGATAGGATTTTGATATTTCTTTTGTTGGTTTGTTAGAGATTAACGTTTCGTTTTTGCCATAGCTAGCGCTGCATGCAGGTTCCTGTACGTTAACAGAGAATATATGAATTAAATAAAAATAAAAAAATGTTTACTATCACGCCTGCGAGATTTCGGGTATTTAACCCTCCTCAGGTAAACTTGTAAATAAGTTCAATTGGTTAATCAAGTCCTGCCAGATTGATATACATAAGTGAAACAAAACCAATAAAACCAAACCATTTCTATCGGGCTTCCCCAAGCAAAGCAGCCAACAAAGGATTTTAAGTAATAAACTCTCGGAAAACCGTAACAAAAGAAAACCCGTAATCCCACCCTGTCCTGACAGTGGCAGATCAGCCTTGTTCTTTTGTAAGGTGAGGGGACTCACCTAGTCCAATTTCCCTTTCCTTCTACCTTTTTCCTCCGCGCCTTAATGCAAAGAGTGGTAGTCAGCTTTCTGGTTTCTCAGACACTGCCTAAAGGGCTTACCTAATTACTTCCATCGGTATCAACCTCCAAAATGGGAGGGGAGCCGCGGACCTCGGTAACCCTTTTGATAACAGGGGGTGGAACCTCAATGCGACGGTGTTTATATACCGTAGGTGCTAAATGCTCAGCCTCAGAAGCAGACCGCTTGCGTGAGGGTTTGATTGATTGCACTACGGGTTCGGGAGCAGTACAATGTTTCCACAAGTGACTCTCGGTTTTAACACCGCGAACATTGCTTTAAACAACGGCGTTTGTCAATCAGAGTAGTCGGAATCTTCCGATGTTTGATTTCATAGTCTGATTTCTTAACCCTGGAGGGGTTGGCCGTGCTCGCTAGAGGCCGGGGATTTCGGTTCCCAGAGACTCGCTCCTTCTTTCATTGTCGCTTAACGACCGCGGACCTGTCATCTCCTCGTTCGTGGGTGGTTGGCTTTTCCTTAACAACCGTTCTGTTGAAGGATGCAACGTCTTCCAGCTGAGGGCCGGTGTTGTGAAGCAGGTTTAGGTAATCAATGTATGCTTGCGGGTGTAGAGTTTTCATTCCCCAAGCATTTCGCAATTCAGCGGTCATGCCAATGCGGGCCTTGTCCTTCACTACTACCGCATCATAATGCAACTCACTGCCTAAGCGAATGAGTGCATCGACAAATTGGTCCACCTTCCCTGGCTTCATAGCCAAACCATTCCACTCACGAAGAGCACGAATCTGATCTGAGTGACCGCCGAAACTGGACTCCAGGCGTTTTCGGAAGCCTCCCCAAGTGCGCAACTCATTGCTTAGTTTAAAGGTCAATCCTGCCCGTTGAGCGGCATCCTGGCTAATGTGCACATAGATGCTGTTGTACTATTTCTTTGCGGCCCCTTCAAGAAGCCCGATGATCAGGCTGACTTAATCCATATCTGACAGCTTACAGTGTCGATAGTAGTCAAACCTAAGTTCCGCATCCTGGATGAATCGCTGTGTGTCAACTGGGTCTCCACTGAATCCCTTGATCCCCAACTTCTCCAGCTTCATCTTCCGAGTGTGGGATTTCTTGTTGGACTTTCGAAGAAAGTCCGTCAAGGCTTAACACCGCTCATCATACCGTCGCTTCTTAGCCTCATTCCAGCGAGACTTGTGTCGGCCCAGAAATCTGCTAAGATCGGGGAGGGAGGAGGAGGATTCGTCGCTACTGCTCGTGGAGTCGGAATCACGCGGTTTTCCTACTTCGCCGACGTTTCCACCACCTGGTGGTTTGCTACCACCATCTTCACCAATGTTTCCACTGTGGAGTCCCAATGGTTCCTCATATCCGCTAAAGCGGTCCTCCGAGCTTTCCTGACTGGCATCTGGGAGAGAAGCTTCCGGAGGGGAAAACCGTCTTATGGGAGGTGCAGGGGATGGAAGACCTTTAACAGCAAGGACCTCATCCACTCCCCTCTGAACTAACTGTTGGAAGCAGGGAAAAGCTCCAACATCCGTATGGTCTTCTGAACCACAGAAACGACAATGGGTCTTTTTCAACTTCCGACCTTTGGGATTTTGCATTATCGGTTCACCGGTCCCGTTCGCACAAGGCGGGGTATGGTGAAATGTGATATTCCCATCAGGTCTTCCCTCGATCCTACAAGTAGGAGAACAATAAGCCGTAGCCGACTTCGCTTCTACCCCTCGAATACCAGTCCTCCTGGCGCTGCCCGTGGGTTTGGCTGGAGCTGGCGGTGCTGTCAGGAGGACAAGCGGTGCCGGATTTTGTAGTGTGGCTGGCAAGGGAGTTGCCTCTGCTACCGCATATGGTCGCTCAGCTTCTAAGACTATAGTTGGCGTTGATGGCACAGCCGGAAGGGCTGCAACGGCGGTTGTAGTTTTAGGTTTGCGGGTCTCTTGTCCTTTGTTACCCCTGCGAGGAATTAAGACCTCCGCACCGTGCAGGAGCCAGAAGGGCTCGGAGATCGGCTGGCTAGGCGGGCTTCAACAGTGAGGGCAAAAGGTGATACCCGTGATGTGCCAGGAGTGAGGCCAAGTCCCAAAGCTTCCCTGGCATGTGGCGTTAAATGCTCATGCCATGTGACATTTGCCATGGCTTCCGCAAAGTGCGGGGCAAAACTGATCGGTCCTGTACGGACAAGGGGAAGCGGAGGAGCTTGGTCCATAAGGAGATCATTTTCGGAATCAATGCTGATTCCATGACTCACAGCCCACTCGAGGGCCTTTAGGCGACCCTTCAACGCTTACACTGTCATGACCTGCTGGCGATAGGTATCTTGGACCTTCTATACCCAATCGGTGGCTAGGTTTGCCATTTTCTCTTGAAAATAGGTCTGCTTCGCCTCCACAAAGCATTCGAGTTGGGACTGTGCTTCCACGAACCTACGGCCTACTTCAGGTAGGATGTAATTCTCTAAGACTTCGTGGGTAAAACGTTCAATAGTAACTCCTTCAGGGACCGCCTCAGGTACCATCACGGAGGGATTGTGGGTGATGGATTCCATAAGTGCCCTAGGATGGGGGACCACCATGGTCTGACATTCCTTAGGCACCTCAATGGGTGCCCCTTCAATCAACTTCGTAACAACCTTCCAACCCAGGCCCCTTAGGTCTGCAATAACATCGTAGTCCAAGAGGGGACCCATTGTGGCAGGGACGGTAGTCCGTTGTGAACGCGTAAGAGACATTTCAGTCATGATACTTTCGACCCTGGCCTACTTGTTCCTGAAAAGGTTACCAGTACTCGTAAATATCAGAACGGGGTCTCGAGAAGCAACAATTCTCAGGAGAGAGTTAAGCGAAGAGCATAAGGATATACTGTAACCGAGGCACCCTATAGGAAGATGGATCCTAAGGTTGCGACCGCACCAAAAGACTTAACGCAAAGTTCACAGAAGGTAAAGATAATATAATTGAATCAAATAAAGAAACTTAATATGGTTAAGCCAGAGCTTCACTCAATTCAAGTCTTCTCGAGAAGATAGTTGGTTATCACAGTAGAGTGTCGTTCGCGTTTACTTAAGTAGAATTATAAAGCCAACGACACCCATCCCTACTCCGACCGTTAAGAGAGCTCCCTTTTCCACTCTGGGATCATCTGACACATGGCCCTTCCGGAATTAACTTTTGGGCCAGTGGATCGCTCGGATAAGTTGAGTCCGTTCAATCATAAAGGTTGTCTGCAATACATTTTGATTATGCCTGCAGGAGAGAAAAACCTTTCCGATCGCCGTCTTGTCAATGGCTAACTGACAATCCGACTTTGGACCCAAACCTAGGTATGAGAGTCAGTAGACCTATGGCTTTTCCCGTCTATGCAAGCACTGCAGTCAACTGTGTCTACTTGGCCTATCGGCAGCTTTTCTTTTGACTGCGTAGCTCCCGTGGTAAGTGTCTTTACTGAGTTGGCTAAATACGCGCTACCTATAGCCAACCGTGCAGGGATCACCTTAGCCGTGATAAGACTGAATGCCTCTTAGAGTCCTGTAACGTCCCTCAGTAATGGTATAGTGCCTGGGCTATCGTTGTGTAAGTAACAGAGTTTTATCTGGACAAACTTCCGCTTATCCCCGACTCTAAGATAGCTGTTCCTGGGGACCCCTATACCTCCCATAGGGATTATAGGCACCTAGAGTACCCACGGATGGCCATCTGATGTCAATACTAACAACTTGCCCGGGTCGGCCGTCGCCCACCCCTATATATATCCTGCGGACAGCATCTGGTCGGAAGGACGGCAGTGTCGTATACGGGGTTAGGCTGCCACCTTCGATTTCTCAGTTTTGTTAGGCTTTTACCAACTGTCACTCTTTCCCACCCGTCGCAAGGGGCGAACGTGGAAGCCGCAAGGGGGTGTTTAACGCGCCAAAATCACTCCAATCACTCTGGGGTACTTGTAGTAAGATTACGCGTTTCGCGTAATGTTAGGGGAGGGTAACTTGAGGTCCACGATTTCACCCGTGAAACCCAAGGTAGGGTAACTGGGCCCTATCATACTGCAAATCGCTGCGGAAGTCTGTGTAATGCCCCTTTGCGTCACCAAAAGGTTCCGCGTAAATGACCTATTTGTTACACGCGATTCCAAAAGCTAGAATCTCCTGGTTACACGAATGTAGCACACCCGGCGGCGTCTACACTGCTTACCATGTTTTCCTAGGGCTCCCTATTACCCTGCCTAAGTAGTTACCCTGCCTAACTTAGGAGATGGGTAACCCTATCTAAAGGGTTACCCTGCCTAACCATGCTTCTGGGTTACCCTACGCAAGAGGGTTACCCTGCGTGACTGTAGCTCCGGGTTTCCCTGGCTAGCGAGGTTACCCTACCTAAGTGTGCACCAAGTTTACCCGGCCTTGCTGGGTTACCCTATCTAACTAGGTACCTTATTACCCTTCCGTCATGAAAGGTACTTATAGTTGCTATGTCACTTAGCAGGTGTCTGGTACCGTTCCTGTCCACGTCCTAGTAGGACCACTGGCTGGGCTCAGGTTCGGTAAGCTATACCAAGTGATGTAGGGGTCGTTACAAGTATCAAGGCTTTTAAAAACGTACCCCTGGAATATCACAAAGATCAAAAGTGATTCTTACCAGAAACCACAGAAAAGATTGCTTGAAGAAAGACTTTGGACCATGCTATTGACTTTGTGCCAGGCGCGATACCACCTTGGGGACCAATATACCCGATGTCGGCTCATTACCTGGACTTGCTAAGCAAATACTTACAGAAAGTGCAAGATCAAAGAACGATCGAAGAAAGGAAGTCACCCGCAGGGGCACCAATCCTATTTGTGCCTAAGCAAAATAGCTCAATAAGGATATGTGTGGACTATCATGAATTAAACCTACTGAGAATAGCGAAAAAATACACATTTACACTGATGAGGGAATTCTGGGATAGAGTCGCAGGGGTAACCTTGTTCACGATCCTGATCTCATATATGGATACGAGCTCATAAGGATTAAAGAGGGAGACGAATAGAACACTGCTCTTCACACCCGGTATGGACACTTTGACTAGAAATTAATGCCAATCTGAGTCGTAAATGGCCCAGCAGAATTCAAGGTAATGATGAACAATTCTACAAGAATTCCTTGAGCACGGTGTCGTGGTATACTTGGACGACATCCTGATCTATTCAAAAACTGAAAAACAATACGTTCAGTTAGTAGAACAAGTCTTAGCTCAATTACAAGAATACTACCTTCCGATATGAACAAGAAAGTCAGTCTTTCCTAGGGATAGCATGGGATTCTGATATAATAACGTCGGTACAAACTGGGTGACAATGAGCTAAAGCAAAGTCTTCAACTTCAAGTACTGCGCAGCACCTGACTCAGTTAAGGAGGCGCAAATATCCATAGGCTTTGCTAATTTCTACTGACATTGCATAATGGAATTTTCAAAAATCTGCAAACCTATAACCGAAACCTTGAAGGGAGACTCCGGAAAGTTTAGCAGTGGACCAGAACAAGGGGCAACATTCGAGGAGCTCAAACATAGGTTTACAACTGCCACTATCATTTACCATTTCTACTCGGAACAGGAGAGCAAGGTTGTAACCGACACTAGTGACTATGGACTTGGTTGCGTTCTCTCCCATTTGATAGATAAAGATTTCCATCCGGTTGCCTTCCACTCCAGAAAGCTAAGCCCTACCGAAAGGAATTATGAAATCCAACACAAGGAATTACTTGCTATACTAGAAGCATTCAAACACTGGAACCAGTACCTGTTGGGAACAGAAGACCGAGTCACAGTATATACAGACCACTAGGAAATTGCAAAACTTCCTAACCACGAATGTATGGAATCCAAGTCAGATACGTTGGGCACAACAACTGGCAAACTATAACTTCACCATAGTTTGCGGGCCAGGTAAGGATAGAGCCAAACCTGATTCATTTAGCAGATGGCCAGAGTACCTGCCAGAGGAGGGAGCTACACATAGTGAACAGTCAATTTTTAAACCATCATACTTCCAAATCTTACTGGTACACTTAAACAACCATGAAGATAATGAACGTTTTGCAATATGAACAAACCAAGTACTCAATACACTCAGGGTAAAATTGCTGTGTAAGAAGGCCATGATGCCTAAAGAGAGCTCGCGAATGGCTGCTAGACACGACCTCTATGCAATTTACGACTCTATGGTACTGCAAAATAGACCAGTTCTGGTGGTAACTAGAATTGTGATAGGGTTACTGGAAATTACCTATGCGCGTAAAGTAATAAGCAGTCTAGCAGCCAAGCATGGAATTGGCATAGGAGGGGAGGTGAGAGACGCCGACTACAAAGGGGAAATCAAGGTCATCATGAGGAACCATGGATCTAACAAGTGCCAAGTGCGCAAAGGAGATCATAATGCACAACTGGTAATTGAGAACCTAAACACCTCAGAGGCAATGGAAGTGGACAGCCTAGAACCAAGGGAACGTGGGAATTAAAGTTTTGGCAGTTCCGATATCTCCTATAGAAGGGCAATGGCACAACTTAGAAAGCTAGTTGTAGGGCATCTACACGCAGACCAACAGGAGATCCAGTATTTTAACAGGCGAGACTTGAGAGAAACAGCCGGAGTTTGGACACCAACTTGCATGATGCCCATTACCACAATCTCAAGAGCAGAAAAACGTAAGTATGATCCACAGATATTGGAGCACATCAGTCCAGTGGCAAGGGAGGACCAAGACTGGCAGCAGCGCAAAGAGGAATTTTAGGAATTGAGAGAAGTAGGACAGCCGTTACCAACAAATTGGAAAGTAGTTGCGGGACCACTATATTACAAGAAACAGCTCTACATCCCAGAAAATGCAGCTCTACAGACCACAATCGCCAAAGGATGTTATGACTCTAAGCTATCAGCAAACTTTGGACAAGAACAAACCTTGGAAATCACATCCCGAGATTTCTATTAGAAAGGTATTACCAACTGGATAAATGATGACATCCGTTCCTGTGCTGAATGCCAACATAATAAATCTCTGTGACCAGCAAGATACCGGTTACTGCAACCCCTTGAAGTCCCATACTATGCTTGGACATTGATATACACAGACCTCATTACTCAACCACCTGAATCTTAAACGAAGACCAAAATAATGGTAGTAGTGCATGGTTCACAAACATGGATATTTCATCGGACACTAAGGAAATTAAAAGGCAAAAGATGTGGGCAAAATAGTCTCAAAGAAAGTTAGGAAGTTGCATGGACTTCCAAGAGAAATTCTTACAGACAAGGACGTAGAGTTCTCCTGAGAATTTGCGGAATCAGTCTGTAAAAGCCTGGAGATTAAACGATAAAATATTAAAGGCATACCACCCTGAAACTGAGGGATAAACCCAAAGAACCAACCAAGGGTTGGAAGGTTACAGAAGGAATTTTGTCAACTATGATCAAAAAGACTGGAATCAGCTGTTTCTATTAGCTAAGCATACTTACAACAATTCAGCCATCAACGCTCATGGGGTATCCCCATTCTATTCAAACCTTGGGTTTCATCCGTAGATACAAAGGATGAAGGAACGGGTAGCTCAACATCCTGGCTCAAACATATATGCTCACTGGATGAAAACAATACAGCAAGAGGCAAAGGAGGCGCTGTAGCAAACCCGACATAATATGAACAAAATTTACGATCAAAAGGCAACGCCACAACGGGAATTAAAATTGGAAAATCTGGTTATGCTCAATGCGATGAATAAACCAACAAAGCGACCATTCAATAAACTCAGCCCAAAATTATATGAGCCTTTTAAGGTATTAGAAAGGAAAGAAGAACCCGCCTTTAAACTAGAAATATTCCCACAGTAGAAAATCCACTGTATATTTCATGTCTCGCTGCTGGAACAATACTGCACATCCTCAAGACCAGCCAGAGAACAACCACACCGCGAGTTTGAAGAAATTGATACCAATTTAGAATAGGAAATTGAAATGGTTGTAAAGAGTGAAATAATCACTTCCAGTAGTAGGGTACGCAGAAGAAGCTAGAGGATAAAGGAATTGAGGTATATGGTGAAGTGAACAAGGTGTCCCAAAGGTGAGAACATTAGGGAGCCCTCAGAGAACTTAAAACATTTGCAGGTATTTGACTTGGTAGAAATTTTCACTAGAAATTCCAAGCTTCAAATGCTTATAGTTGTCTTGTATCAATTCAGTAGCTTTTTTTCCTACCACCTAGAAGTCTCCAAGAATAACAGAGCTATCGAAACAGCACACACCCACCTGGAGCGAGCTTTCTCTTTTTATAGGTTCCCTACCTCTCTTATTTCTGATAGGTACCCCAAGTTTACCAAACACTGTCGCATACAGCTTAGCATCAAACTCGATGTTGTTAGGAACATGGCTATGGGTTATCACCACCAGACCAATATACTAACTGTGCATAAAATCACAACTGTTGGCTAATGGCTTAGGAACTATGTTAACCCTAAATGAACTAAGGTAGTTTCCTACCTACCTCATATCCAAACTTCAATCAATGCAGTACCTAGCAATAGCACAGAACTCTCACCCTTCAAAATCACCTTTGGTAGACTAACAACCTGGCTCTCTAGCAGCTGAGGTCTGCCTAATTCAGTAACAGTAGCAGACGAGATTGCTTCGTCAATCATGCATAACTAGTAACTGGCCAACGATAAATTGATGAAGGCCCGTGCATGGCAAACTACCTCTCAGAGAAACAGAAAAAAGTATAGTCTCCCAAATAGCTCTAACGACACTGTAGATTTCCGCAAGTAAGTTTCCTAAGACTGCAAGGTTGGACGAGTCTACAAGCTATTTGGACCTAGGTTAGGACCCTTCTCAGCAACCGAACGACCTAACAGACACAATACCTACAATCTCATACTTCATCCAGTGATGGTAACACTCCACATTTTAATCCAGCACAACCATCATAGCATTTAACTATGACTAAGCCCCTTCGCCTTTCCCTGAACACCTGAACCCATATCCAAGAGCCTGTCACCATCAATGGTAGTCTACGAGAGAAATGGGAAATCGAAGGAATCTTCAAAGATCGACTATATCACAGAAAGAGACAGTTCTTACTGCAATAGAAAAGCAATAACTAAATCCAAGTAACATGGGAACTGCTTTATATCCTAAATGGTACCGCTACCCTAATCAGATCCTACTGGGACGTTACCTGAAATGAATGTATACCTACCAGACTTTCTGGGTCCAATAGCCTGACTTTCTCTTCCTGGACACACCAAACACACTACAATGTTACCCTCTTACATGAGCTAGACCCGTACGGATTTTCAAAAACCTCTTCTAGACTCAAACTAGTCGGAATTTGAAAGAAGAACAATACTCTCTACCTAGAATGAATGTGTGATAGAGAGCTAACTACTTTATGATATTATCTTGGGAACTATGGGGCTAATAAAGATATATTGTCCTGACACCAGTGATGGATAAACGTTTACTGATAGGTTTATATATTTTGAAATAGTGTGCAATGTTCAAATGGCAGGTTGGTCATTAAGCCATTTAGGATATGTCTTTTTGTTTTGTTTCTTTTATTTCTTTTAAGGGGAATGTAAGGAAATCCTACTATATATCTACTATTTCTAGAGACTAGATGTTGGTTATTACTTAATTAGATTTATATCTAATAAGGACTACCTGTTGGTTCTCCCTTCCTGCCTGGTTATGACTTCCTAAGTGGCTATTATTCTCTTATGTCGCTTCTGACAACCACATCCCTGCTTCTGCATATTAGGGTATCAGTATCCTCCTACTATACCTACAGGATATGTATACCATTACTCATTCCTTGTTCCTAGTGGTTTGGATTCCATTACTTGTTTTGTTAGCTACATCTTGTCTCTTTTAACCCTCTGTTTTCGAATATGGTTACCTTATTATGCTGCCTCTTTTAGCATATTTGTTGGACAGGATGTTAGCACTCTAGTTTGGTTTTCCTAGTGACAATCTTGTGTATTTAAATAGCCTGAAATCCCTTTAGGATTCGCAGTCTCAAACCTCCCAGGAGTTTCATCTCTAATATTACAATTTGAACAGATACTCTATTAGTTCCATACCTTTTACCTTGTTTATACAAGCCTGATCCATCGATGCTTCCCCCCCTATGGTAAATATATCTTCCCAGTCCCTTTGAGATTCTAGTATAACTTGGGTATAGTTTAGAATAAGACTCTATGAAAATTGATTTAGCCAAGGAAGTCATCTGAGACTGTATAGGATACTAGCATATAAATGACCGTATACTGGCACCAGGATATATATTGTAGTAGGTAACATCCGACCTAGGTACATTTTTATCTTATCCACTTGTGGGTACTTTGAAGATAGAGTAGATGCACAATATCCTGATAGGTGGCATGAGAGGCCTCCAGAAAGGGAGACAAGAACTCGGGGTGATACGTAAGTTTATATGCAAAAAACTGTTTTAGGTAAGAAATTATAGCACAGGTAGTATGACATTACTGAGTCATATTATAGGACTAGGAGGGCATTCTTCTTATAATAGCAGTCCTCGTTAACGAACTATTGGTTATAGATAGTACCCATTTAACTAACACATTAGTATGACACACTGAAGCAGCAAAGTAGTCACTAGAATAGCTGCCGCTCGGCCAACCTAACTACGGATGCTATAAGGGTTGTATAGACAGACTCCCCACTGGGCGATTGAGTCTTAACTGAGATATTGAGTCCCACATTAACTTGACTGTAGGCTACAAACGACTCTTCAGTACGAATCGGTTATCTGTACTCCAAAATATTTGAGATTCATTGTAGAAAACCAAATCGATTAGAGGACGCACCTTAACTATGCTATCTGCTGATTCCCGAAGCTGCCCCTGATGCATCTTGGCAGTGATACACCCAGAGAGGAGAAGGGTTTTCATTTAGGGACATAGTAAGGGTGAGTCTCATTGGATATATAGTTCTACTTAAGTAAACACGAATGGTATTCTACTATGATAACAAACTAGCTTCTGAGGAAGAACATCAATTGAGTGAAGCTGCGGCTCAATGATATTAAGTGCTATCATTTCGATTCAATTATCTATATGTTTACCTTATCTGGATTTTACGTTGAGTCTTTGATCCGTTAGCAAACTTAGTGTTTAGGGATAGCCATTACTGTACTGCTAAAATACATAGGCCGTGCTTGTATTGAGAGGGTAGGATAAGTGTCAGGAAAGGACTGGTAAAAATAAAGATAAGAGGCAATAAATAGTTCTTGAAAGCTTTAAAGTTGTTTTAAATAATAACTGAATATATTGTTAAGGTATCTTCTCCGTTGCTTGATGATACTGTATCTATGGGGGACTGCTAGCTATTTATATAATTTTCCTGTTGCTTATGTTAGCCATATATATGAAGTATCCTTAGATATCATGGTTAGAGTCAAGGAAAGTGGAAACCCCTTATGCCCCTAAAAATGTATGCCACGCTCCGTGAAATTATCCCACGAACTATTTATTATCTGAGGTTGTCTAGTACTCCACCAGTAAATAGCCTTCGATTCATTTACTAAAGGAACTAAGTTCCAGTAGATGTAGCCCAGTTACAAGCATCTTACAGAATACCAGGTCATCAGTCTGGATGGCTGTCTTTCCTGCATATATGCACTCAAGTGCATATGCATTCGTATTATCAAGAGTCTTAGTACTCTATACATTAGAGTCTAAATCTTTCACCTAGGCTGAGCAGCTCTGCTATAGACACTACTTCTTGCCAGCATGGGTTGTAGTCATATAGTAACCTCCCAGTTCTATATACTATCACATTAACTAATTTGAACCATTTCTCATATGGGTAAAACCTAGGATCCTTCTGAGTATTGGATGCACAAGTTAATGAGGTACTGGAAGAGGAATTTGAACAACTATGGGATCCCCCCCCGCCATGTTGGCCAGACCAGTTACATGAAAAGTGGAAACGGTATCCGAATTCTGAGAATAGCAGGGAGCCAGTTGCAGGATTGGAGAACTCTATGGACCTAGTGTAGAATGTTGGGACAGACTACTGGTCAGGCTATGAGTTTCATATTATCTCAAGATATATTGAGACCTTATAGATGTAAAAGACACTAGATTGGTGATAATCTACTCATGCAGGGAAGTTGAATGACAAATATTTAGCAGCCTTACCTGAAGAGCAATTGTGATGACTCGGGAGTAACTGATGATGGCTAGGGTTTCAAAACTGTGCTTTGATCAGATTTTGATATTTTAGGATTGTTTTACAAATTTTGTATTGGAAAAAGTTGTTTAATTTATGCAGTGTAAGAGGTATTGATTACAACAGTTAAGCCTGACAAGGCTTACGGATACTAATAGGGCTCGTCTAGATTTAATTGTTTTCTGATTGGATTTAAGTATTGTTTGATACTTAGTTTGTATTAAGAATGCTTTCAAGAATCATAGGATACTTAGTTTATTTTATATAGGGTTGGATGGGTTAGGTAGGTTTACATAGATGGCATAAGGTACTAGACTGGCGAGGCTGCAGTAGTAATAGTGTATTGCACTAGGTATAACGCTCCAAAATTGCAGTTGGTATAGCTTAGTGAATCTCAGCCTTGCCTGGGAAATCGTGAGGGCCTGTCAAGAAACTGAATTATTAACCTGCAAAAGTGATCAAGAAACCAGAAGTTCTTTAAAAAAGGAAAGTACATAGGTAGCTAGTTAATTAGGGTAACTAAGCTAAGCAGGGTAACTGTTAAGGGTAGCTAATTCTAAGGCCAAGTGAATCAGAGGAGGCTTATAATCTTAATACGTAAAGAGAGATTGTCTAGGAAGGCTCGTACGTAAATATTTTGAGTAAAACTTATAATATTGATAAAATCTCTCCTCTGTTGCTTAATAATGGCTAAAGCGCAGGAGGCGCGGCAACTTTTATATTCCGCTTTAGAGTGTTCGCAGACTACTTCTCATTTCTAAAAATTTAATATGCTTCCAACTATTTCCATCCTTTAAGCCTAAGTGCCTCAACCGTTAGACCCTCAGAATATTGTTACCTCCTCAGCTTATCGTCAAGACAAAGCTCCTTGATTTTCTGACGGTGTGAACCATTTATCAGTTGGAGATGTCATTCCTCGTTCGGCCGCTTAAATTTAGGTATTCCATCGTGGTATTTACCAATAGTTGCTTAGAGCTCCAAGTGGGCAAATTGGTTGGTTACCTATTTGGATACAACTGGCATTCCTAGTGTCTTGCAGATGGCTTTCAGGATGACTGAAGACTTACAATCGGTCCAATAACGTATCCTATTGTGATGCCTCTCCTTATCAACCTGTTCTGATTGGCTTGGAGACCATGATTGGCATGTTTTTAAAGTCTGAGTGGGTTCTCATGTTTCTTTTAGAGCCCACTTTTCATATTATCATTTTTGCATGGAGAATCTAGTTACTCTCGGTCCAATCAGCGAAGGCTGTAAGGAATGGACTATGGTTCAGGGGACACGGATCTGCTGCACTTGATACCAGCTGCATTAGGTCTTCCAAGATTCGAACCTCAAGAACCTTGTGGACAGCATCCGGTGGGGCAGACAGCAAAGCCGTATGCTGTTATAAAAGAGGGAGGCCAGTTCTCAGATTTTTATTGAGGGGATACTTTTTGCTGTAGGTACCCTAGGTCACATGTAGGCCTAACAAGAAGGCCTGAGGGGTATGAATATATCTCAGCTCAATTTTCGTATGCATTCATTGATGGATTCCTTTACTTTATACCCATGTGCCTAATATGTGCTCCCTCCCCAGAGTGGTCATCTTGAATGGCCATTTTATACAGGTTACCCTCTCTTATCATAATAATCACAATAAATATAAAAACTAATGTACACATAAATGTACATTTTTTGAACTCGACTTGGTTGGGTAAAAAACCTAATGCCTTTGGTTGGCTACGCTAGGAAATCACATTACTTGTCATTCAACATCTGCCCATGTTGGCATATCCGGATTCATCCTATGAAATGCCTCTACCAATTCCTGTGCATTCCCTACGTGGTATGGTAGTTACCAAGTATTTTCATCCTCGGAATAACTAGACCACCAGACAAAATAATCTAACTCACACAGTTGTCAGTTATGACCAAGAACCCTTTTGGAATAAGAGATTATATCACTTTATAGAATTCTCTCAATCTCACCTTCGAGCTCTGAATCGATTTGCTCTGGTTCTCATGAAGGCTGCTCTCTTAGTGGCTAGTATGATATCTGAGAGTGTTCCAGCAAGGATACGTGGGGTTTTAGATATATCTTCAATCTCAGCGATATTTCTAGTCGGTAGGTGTGTTGCCTCGTTATTCCTAATACTTGAAACGGGCTATACAGCTTTATGCTAAGCTTCTTGAAAGGTCACTGAGTCCGTATATGTTTGGTATTTACCATGACCGAGTCCCAGACTGCGATATCTACTTGCTGCCTATTCTTACTGTTGTAATGCTTGCTCAGATTTTTCCATATTTGTTACAAAGCTTCTTTGGCATGGTGGTGTATTTCTTGTATCCAGTGGCAGTATAGCTGGGTGTTAGGATTTTGGGCTTTGTGTTCCTTCTTCCATTCTGCTTCTGATTGGAATCGATAGTTAGCGTAGAATGGTTACATACCAGGTTCATTTATTACGGAATTGTTGTAGGAATGCTATGCTAGTGGTAGCAACAGGTACCCTGCTGTTTGATGATAAGTGACAAAGTTCCTTTGGTATCCATGCAGCACTTAGTTGGTCCTTTCTGTTTGTCCATCAGTTTGTGGGTGGTACGCAGTTGACAACTTTTGTGTTATCCAAAAGCTTTTGCATAGATATTCCCAGAATTCTCCTGTGAACTTTACATCCATGTCATATAATGATCTTGGCTGGAAGTCCATGTACCCTCCAGACTTGCTTCAAGAATAAATACGCCATATCCTTAGCAGTGGCATTATTTTCCAGACTTATAAAGTGAACCATTTTCTCAAACCAATCCACGACTACCATAATTTGTGTTCTTCCTTGTGACTCTGGTACCTGGGTGATAAAGTCAGTCAATATGGATGTGTAAGCAGAGAACGGAACTTCCTGGGGTCGCCGCAGACAGAACCGCGTATGACATGGAGACAAATTATATTGACATTCATGATATAACTGTACGTAGTCATTGATCCACGGTGTCAGGCCTTTATAGTGAAGGTGCCGGGTAACTATTTCAAAAGTCTTTTCTTGACCAAAGTATCCCGCTACCTTAGAGTTGTGGCAAACTTTAGCTATAGTTGTCAGCAGCTGTTCAATTGCTAGAATGTATAGGCAATTATTATATTAGATCAAGCACTTTATTGCCGCCCAGTGTCTTGGTAGTGGTTTACAAGAATTTGTTAACGTTTCTAATTCTTCCTTGTGTTCCTGCCACTCTTGATCGTTTTGGCCTGCCTCTTCAATAGTCCGTAATAATCTCCTGTCGTATTTCCTAATATCGACCCTGGACAATATTGCATTAGATATTAGGAGTATCTCTTTGTCTTGTCTTGCTTTATGGTCTATATCATCGAGGAACTTATTTTCGATGTGGTCCGCTTGTAACTAGGTGACCACTACTAGTATCTGTGTTGCAGTAGAGCGTCTTGGTGATACACCATTACTTCCTACTCCACCTTTGCCTCAAGCCATGCCTGATAGTCTATCCAGTTCCATGGCCTCAGCTATGTATATGTTCTCAATTATCATTAGTACCAATTGGTCCCGCTTGCAGACTTGGTAATCTCGATATCCATAGTTTATTATAATAACTTTGACTTCACTGATTTACTCAGCATCGATTACTCAGCCGCTAATAGTGATTACATATTTGGCTGCTATTCCACTTCGCAGTGCCAAGCGGGCATATGTTCCCACAGGTAATTCAACGGCAATTCGTGTCTCTACCATCCGTTGTCCTTTGGCTAGGATTATACAATCCTCACCTGCATAGAGGTCATGTCCAGCTGCCAATCGGCAGCGTTTCGTAGGCATTTGTGTTTTTGGAGATAGCAATTTTATCTACAAGGAACCGGTAGTTTCTGTGCCGATTAATTTTTATTCCCTGTCTGGTTCTTTAACTGCACCGGAGTTTTTTTAGAAGTGTTGAGGCTTAAGTAATAACTGTTCACTAAGCGCAGCTCCTTCCTCTGGGCGGTACTCCAGCCATGGGCTTAATGCATCTGGCTTTTTGACTTGTCTTCCTGGGGTGATTGACAATTTTGATATTGTAGTTTGCAAGTTGAGAGCCCAGCTCACCCGTCTGAGATTTCATACCTGGGCAGTAAGGAAATTCTGTAGATTCTGATGATGAGTATAAATAGTCACTAAATTTTCACTTCCGACTAGGTACTCTATCCACTCTTTGGATACTTCAAGAATTGTGAATAGTTCCTAATCATGGATCTCATAACATCACCACGCTGGACTCAGCTTTGGTGAGTGGACAGGCACAGGATGTAGCTTTTTGTCCTTAAACTGTGAGAGGACACATCCTAGAGATAATCGCCTACAACTGTTTCCACAATTGTTTCTCTGTCAGGGTAGAAAAGACTAAGAATTGGGGTAGAGATGAGTCTTTGTTTAAGTTCCGCAAATGCTCACACTTGTTCCGCCCCCAACTAAACTTTCTCGGGTCGCCTGTTTATGTTTTAGTAATTAGTTTGCACTTTTTTGGAGAAATCCTTAATGAAACGTTGGTAAAACTTGGCATAGCCAATGAATATTTGCACCTCTTTCACGGACCTTGGTTCCTTTGAATTCTTAATCCTTTCAACCTTTCTTAAACTTATTGTAACTCCTTTGATTGCTACAATATAACCCAAAATCTCAACTGTTTTTACAACAAAAACTTTATTGGTGGTTGATACCACTAGATCATATTCTTCCAACCGAGAAAGGACCTCCTTCCCAAGTCAATATATTACTTTTCTATTTTGCAGTAGATCAGGATATCGTTAAAGTATACCACCACCCGATGGTCTAAATATTCCTTATAACTTTAGTCATCATGCCCTGAAAGGTGGCTGGTAGATTCACCAGTCCGAATAGCATTACTTTGTATTCAATCTGGCCGTATCAGGTATGGAATGCTGGTTTCCACTCATCACCTTTCATGATCTGGAGGTGATGACAATATTCTGATTCGAGTTTAGAGAATATTTATGCCGCAGACATAAAGTCTTGTAGTTTGCTTATGAGCGGTAACGGTATTGGTTCGCGACTGTGAGTTTATTTAACTGTCAGTTATCCACACAGAGCCTCCCTAACCTGTCCTGCTTAGGAAAGATTAAAATTGGTTCCCCTGGAGGAGATTTACATGACATAATTTTCCCATGATCCTGCATTTTCTTCAAGTATTTGCTTTGCAAATCTAGCAGCTGGTCAGAGATTGGATGTATTGAGCCTCATACAGGTACTGCGCCGGGTATTAAGTCAATTGCCTGGTCAAAACCTCTTCTTCACTCTAGTTTTTCTACTCTTTCAGGTGCAAAAAACCTTTTGAATTCATGGTATTCCTGAGGAATTTGCATGGACTCTGTCGAGTCAACGAGGAAAGGATATGCGGCCTCGATTTTTCGATATACTGGGCCTTAGGGTCTATGGCCACAGTTTCGTATATTCAAACGTCAGGTCTATGCCTTCATTTTTAACATTACTAGGACATTTGTCATCTTATAATATCCAGATTTGGACATCCTCGATGTGCCTTAAGAATGTAATGTATGCTAGTAGCCAAAAGGGATGATAAGGTCATATTTGCCAGCGTTAGCAATTTCGCATGCAATATGAGCTTGGTGGGCATTGCTCCTGATTTCTAACTGGATAGAATGTGTATATTGTCTTCTACCATTTGCTGCTGTTGTTCTATCGAATCAATAAATATGCAAGCTATGTATATCTGTGTGGTATGGTAAGCGATGTTTATTTACCAGTTCTTGGTTAATGAGGAATATATGAGATCTCAAGTCTCTTAGAACCCAAATTTGGATTCGTTCTCCATTTGCTTCAATTGTCGCCCTGCCTTATGGCATGAATAATAAGACTGGACAGGTGTATCTATTTTGTATCTTTTGTTATGGCCACTTAGGGCCTAGGCTGATCTCTTGTGTGACATGTTTGTTGTTGTGGTAACTAGGGTCTTTGATACCATGCCTGAACGGTTGCGGCTATTGAAGCCTCCTCAGACAAACTACAATCTTTGTCTTTATTATACTAGGCAGCCCACTACCGGCGGTCTTTACCCCTTGCCTAAAGGGTTCCCATACACTAGCCATTTACCCTGCCTACCTGGAGCCGAAGTTGTATCATCAGGTTGTACGTAGGGGAATTTTCACAGATCGCCTTTATGACCACATGAGTCTATCCTGCCTATGCTCTCCAGAAAGCTGGAGTCCAAGTTCATGACCGATTTACCCCACTCCATTTAGCATGTGAACTAGGGAGTCGTTGTCTCTCCTTGTTTCCAACTACATTTGTCTTGATGTCAGAAATCCAATTCCATTTATTCAACTATTCCATTGTACATCTGACCTGTTACATGTTTGCGGTCCTGGAAGGTTTCTCAAGATCCTGGCTAGACTCATTCCTCCCTCTTATTCTTAAGAGGTCCCTTGTCAGGACTGGTCTGTCCACTCTGCCTTGGATCTTAGGAAAGGATTGTGGGCTTTATAAGAACGCAGTTTAGTTAACCGTCTTGTGTACTGAGGCTCGATCCACACCAAATGTTGCGCACCGCAGTTTTCTCTTTGAGTTTAATGTTCCCTGAGTTAGTCCAGGACCACCATGAGCCGCCATCCAAGTTGATCACTTCAAGCCTCCCTGTCATTCTTAGGTCCGCATTACTCACTTAGGTCTGTATTGCTTTTCGTGATTCTCGCTTGGCTTCAGGTTTACCATAGTGAAGCACAGACTACCTGCTAATAGGAGCATGCAAAGGTGGAGCCCCCTTGCTAATTTCGGTTTCAGGAAGGGGTCCGTAACCGAGTACTTAGTCACTGTCACTGCCAGAGCCTGAAAAAACCTTTTTGGATTCATCAATGTCATCCAGTTCCCAAATTCTGGGGTGGTTGACTTCGTTAACCCTGGTTATGGATGTCATTTGCCCCTTTATGGCTATTGTTGCCATGGTTTATCGATATTGGGGTTTGAAGTTTCCCCGGATCTGTCCTATAACCGATACCTGTGCATGTTTCCTACAGAGCTTCCAAGTATTGTTGGCCAAGGTGCAATGGGTGCATTGATTGGCAATCTTATGCACTTGAATTTTGACCTTAGGGATTTCTTTATGAGCTTTCACCCAATTTGTGTGCTCAATCTTTGCTACAGTGGTGGCTTCTATCCCGTTTTCTGCGTATTTTTTCAATTTGTAGGTAGCCTTTTCAGCTGCTATATAGGGTTTTCTTAATTTATACCCAGCTGTGGTTTTACTGTACATGGATTCCTCCTCGCGTTTTGTCTATTTGGAGTCACTTTTAACCTAGTCATTTTTTCTACATAGCCCTTGTTGTTTCTTGAATGATTATTTTGCCTTGGTAACCCAGCGAACTGCCTTGATTGATTCGCTATCCAAGTCATGATATTCATGTAATAGCGCAAGCATGTCTTCAATAGGAAGTTGCCACTGAATTATGGTTGTCCAAGCTCTACAGGATACTGCTGCCTTCATGTTGTAGTTTTCTCTGGTAAGGAGATACTTCTCTATGTCTCCTTTGTACCTAACCTTCTCCATCTCGGCTTAGGCCTTTTGCCCCTAATGCAGTACCAAGAATCCTTCTGTAACTTCGGCCTGGAAAGTGATCCTGAAATCATAACCCTCATGTTTTTGGTCTCCATGGTCCCATGTCATTTTCTTAAGGTAGTTTATTGTGAATAGGGCCACCTCAGTACCTTCTATTCTTCCTAATGCATATTTGATGTGTTCTTCGTCTTCTTCCAATTGCCATGGGTTTCTCCAAAAGTAGACCTCTCAGTTCAGTATCCATACTCGCAAATCCAGAGTAGGCTTATTTTCAAAATTAAAGGCAAGATCAGTCTGCCATCAGTTTGTACGGGCTAATGCTTACCCTTGTAGGTTTACCAATACATCTGCCTCGGATTCAAACCTTCGTCCTGGCAAGGGTCTTGAGGAGAGCTCAATACCTGTTTTAGAGTGGCACCCTCCATCTTGTGAGTCAGGGTCATCGTCACCCAGAGTAGGTGCATTTGCTGGTGGAGGCGGTGGTGGTCCTTTCCCACCATTGTTGTTACTTTCTCTACAATCCTCTCTATTTCCCTTGTCTCGAGGGGGAATAAATCGGAATTCTTCCCTTCTGTCAGTAGTGGTCAGTATTTCCAATCCCAGATTTTCCTCTGGCCTTGGTTCCACTGTTTCCCTAACACTAGGTGAGTGTCTGGCAACCTGTAGTTGCATTACTGCCACACTTATTCATACCAAAATACAACTCATTTAGTCTGATGCTGCATTCTGCCTTTTATCGTTGAGTTCTCTGTGAATGTGTCCTTGTTCTAATCGTTAGTGCAGTTCCCTTAACCCCAGGGTGGTTCACTCAGGTTCTCCCTATACCGCGACCTGCCTTTGGTGAAGTTCCTCTCCTTGGCGGGCTAGGGCTTCTTCCAATTGGCGATCTCAGTCAAGAGATTCCTTCTCCTTTTTCACTGATGTTAGAGTGAAGTTGAGTACGTACTACTTGATGGTGCGTAGCCCGTTCTTCTTGAGCTCATAACTTGGCCTCTGGTTTCTTAGTAGTTACTGTTTGTACAGTAATCGTCTCTACTGCCAGCATTTCCAACCCATTACGGACCTCTTTTAACTCTTCTCCCATGATTTGTTCTCCCCATGCGATACAGTTTGCATAGTACTGAAGTTGGTCTGCCTGAACCTGTGCTTGACTGGACAGTTAATTCTAGGCCAGATCAGTATTGTCGACCAATTTACACAAGGTTCGTTCAAAATTGCCCCTTACTAGTCCAATAGCTTCTGCCAATTTTTCGAATACTGGTGGTATGGCATCAGGAGGTATCAGGGTACTTGAACAGCTGCCGGGGGCTGACTTTGTTACTCCAGTAGGCTGCGAGAGGTACTGGAGTGCTAAAGGTAATCTGGAGCGGCAAGGTGGATGGTCGCTCCACACTAAGGAAGCTTCTTCAATATCGGACATTGTCTTGTCCTTATTAACTCTCAATTGTCGTGATGATATTGCATAACGGGAGTGTTGGTGGTTTCCAAATCCCCAGGTAGATGGTGTGATTTGGAGTGGGTTATTACCAAGGAACATGAGGTTCCTTCATCTTCATTATCGTAGTCAATCAGCGGTTTCCTCACACATTTGGGACCATGAAAATGTTTGTGGATTTCTTGGAAATCCGCTCTGGTAGGTATCAATACAGAATCTGTAAACTAGGGGGGATACTGTTGTGTAAAGAGTTGAATCTATGGGAAGGATTATACAAGTAATTATTCGAACACAGGGACTTGGTTTTTTGTGCAAGGCTCAAGGAGGAGCTCGCCATGTGTGATGGAAACAGCTATGAGCATTATTTCTTCCAGAAGCATGACTTCGAGATGATAATGTGTCATATATTGAGCCTTAGTAACAAGGAGAAATATCAATATACAGTTAAGAGTAGCCGATTCTCTGGGGAAGCCAATCTGACTAGGCTTATAATCTTACTTATTTAACTTTGATTGTCTAGGAAGGCTTGAAGGTAAAGATTTTGAGTAAAACTTATGATATTTATAGGATCACTTCTCCAGTCCTTGATGATGGCTCAAGCTCAGGATTTTTTTGTTTTTTTGATAATCTCATATATTCGTTGTTAAGGTACAAGAATGTGCATGGAGCACTAGATATGGCAAAAACAAAACCTTAATTCCTAACAAACATCCTCCGCGCCCCAGGGATCAAAACCAGTGCTCCCAAGATCCTCTGGTATGGGCCTAACCGCACATCTGGCCTATAAGCAAACAAACCTCCAGCTTGCTAAGAAGACGACAGTTTGAAAGTAAAAGCAGGAAAGGAGGAAAGCCTAAGGAAAACCCTTGACGAAAACAACAACTGATAAGGGGAAAATTAGCCAATACTATTGCTCCCATAAAGGCGCCGGCGGGTTGATAATGGACCTGGGATTCCGAGGTAACTGACGGCATTAACACAAGTCCCAGAGACAGTGCATTACTAGGACCAGGCGTAACCGAAGGCAGATTTGACTGGGGGCAAGAGTCGTAGAGAGGGGAGGTAGTAAGGTACCAGCTGAAGAGGAGAGGAGCAATAGGGTGCCAGCCTTGGTTGAGGCAGTCAATTGCCAACTTTGAGGAGGAGAAGGCAGTAGGCTGCCAGCGGATCCACTGGGAGGAGAGGAGAGGGGAGGAGAGGAGGAGGAGAGTAGACCCAATTATCAGGGACAGAACCGTGTGCGTACCCATCTAGGCAGTTCTCAAAGAACAGATAGTGGAGGAATCGACCATTCGACTGCAAAGCGACCATAGACCTGTAGGGGGTTTCATCCTGCTGCAAGTGTGTCTCCCAGCTGTATGAAGCTAGGGTGTTGCCGACCGTGCAAATGTTAAGCGAGGCTGAGCAAACAAGCTATGCGAGGCGAAACAAGCGCGGGGAAAGGAGAGGAAAATATCAACCTGGATGGAAAGGAGAAGATGGACTCAAAGAGGTAGACCCTAATGAGTTTGGCGAGGGGAGATAGAGGAAAACAAGTCCCCACCCCATGGCATGGCCAGAGGGAGTAGGAACCCGAATAGTGGAGTTGGTGATAATTTCTCGTGGTGTTGAGATTTCAATCGCCGGGTGTCTAGAGGAGACGGAGGATGTGGCTCAAGCTGGTGAGGCACTTCGATATTTATATCCAGCATCTGAGTGTTCGCCGACTACTTCTACCTTCTACATTTATAATATCCTACCAACTGGTTCCCTCCTACAATCCATAGTACGAGAACCGTTTAACCCTGAAAATATTGTTAACTCGACAGTTTATCCACACGTCAGTGGTTCTTAATTCCCTGAGGTTGGAACTATTTTTCAGACTGAGATGTCGTTTCTTGTTCTGCCGCTTAAACTTAAGTAGTACATCGCGTAATTTACCAATAGTTTCTTAGAACTCCTAATGCCCAACTTGGTTAGTGACCTATCTGGATACTACTGCCTTTCCTAATGTCTTGGAGTTGGCTTTCAGGATAACGTAACACTTACAATCGGTCCAATACAGGTTATTATTCCTATACCTCTCCTTATCTACCTGTTCTGATTAGCCGTAGACCATGATAGGCATGTTACAGGGACTGTGTGGCTTTGCATGTTTTTTTCATGAGCCTACTCAGGATATTCTTATCTTTACGTAGAGCGTCAGACGGACGGCCACGACATTTATGGCTTTAAGAGAGGGTCGCCAATTTTTGGCTTCTGGTCATGGGACACCTTTTACTGTAGGCGCAGCAGGTGTTGTGCAGGCCCTACAAGGGGGCTGGAGGGGTAAGAGTAGTATCTCAGCCTAATTTTCATATGAATTCAGTGCTGGATTCCTGTACCTTGTACTAATATGCCTAATAATGTGGTATTAATACCACTTTTAAAATATGAAAATGAACCCAAGTGGCAACTTGTATAACATCCATCATGCAAAGTCTTAAGGAAGTGGTGTTTGATCTCGCAGCCTTAAAGGTCTTGCAATCTTTGGGGCAGAGGAAAGCTTATATAATAATATGCAGTTTTGGATAGTATTTACTTGCAGTGTCTCCTTAGCCTCAACATGTGGAAGCACAACAGCTCTCCTGATACTTCTTCCATACTTCTTGATGTTTGTATCTATATTAATAACCATCTTTAGTCTTTCTATCCCAGTTGTAGCAATATCGGTAGTGGTAGTGGTATGAGTATACTCTGCTGTATTGGAGCAGCTAAGAATAAGTTTTCATATTTTTCCTCTTGTATCTGGTTGGACAATGATCAAGGCACACTTTGTCTGCTGCCACAGCTAACAATTTGTAAAAGGTATTTTGTCAAGTAGGAAACTAGGATTGGGGAGGCTGAAGAGAGACTAGGGATGGATATGTAACCTAATCCTAAGAATCTCGAGAATCCCAGAGGAACTGTGAAGATACTATTAAGAAAATGGGAGAAGCATCACTAGAGAGGTCTTCAATAGACAATTTAAAAGGTATGGAACTAATAGAATGACCATGCAACTTGTATTATGAAAGGTATTCGTCCGGTGAGGCTTGAGAGTCAGAATCCTTAACGAATTGCAGGCTCTTCAAATACAAAATATTGTAGCTAGGAGGACTAAACAAAAGCGCAAACATCCTGTCCAACAAATATGCTAATATAGGCAGAATAACAAGGTAACCATATTCTGAAAATATAGGGTTAAAAGCAACAGGATGGAGCTAACAAATCAAGTAATGGGATTCAAACAAGAAGGAACAAGAGAACGCTAATACTATAGAAATCCGGTAGGTATAGCAGGAGTGTAACCTACTCCCAAGTATCTCGAGAATCCCAGAGGGACCCTGAAGATACTATTAGGATAGGGGGAGAAGCGTTAATGGATAGGTCTTCAATAGACAAGGTAAAAGGTATGGAACTAATAGAGTGACCGTTCAACTTGTAGTATTAAAGATGATAGTCCTGTGAGGCTTGAGAGTCCGAATCCTTAAGGGATTGTAGGCTCTTTAAATACAAAAGATTGTAGCTAGGAAAACTAAACAAAAGCCCAAACATCTTGTCCAACAAACATGCTAACAGAGGCAGCATACCAAGGTAACCATATTCCAAAAACAG